>MU195139.1:0-14769 GCA_016904865.1 Pissodes strobi | reverse complement strand
CCGGGTATTTTGCCTCGAATCGAACTCGAATTATTAACTCAAAACGCCGCGCCGTCAAAACGAAAACACGTCAAAGACAAAAGCCAAGTTCGATCCTGACCGACGCCTGCTGAGACGGCAAGTGTTTTAGTGCGCATGACAAAACGGTATCTTCTTTGTTTATGATTTTCCATTTTGCGTCGATTTTGTCATGCGCAGAAACCTGTTTTTTCGCCCATAGGTTGCCACTTTTGAATGGTGCGACAGGCGGCTATTGCTTATCCACTCCTATACAAATCAATGAGTAGAACACACCCCTGATTTTAAAAAAGCTTTCGAAACTTGTAAAAATTTATTAACCAACGACCCCATACTTCAACATCCTGACTTTTCCAAGCCTTTCGTTCTGACTACAAACGCTTCAAATTATGCCATAGGAGCAATCCTTTCCCAAGGAAATATAGGTTCCGATCTTCCCATTGCATATGCTTCTAGAACTTTAAACCCAGCTGAGTGTAATTACTCAACAATAGAGAAAGAATTGTTAGCAATTGTTTGGGCAACGAAATACTTCCGTCCATATCTGTTTGGAAAAAAGTTCAAAATTATAACAGACCATAAACCACTTCAATGGCTCTTTTCAATCAAAGAACCTAACTCCAAACTCGTAAGATGGCGTTTAAAACTGTCAGAATACGACTATGATATTATTTATAAAAAAGGAAAAATTAACACGAACGCCGACGCCCTCTCCAGAATCCCCATCCAAATTAATCCTATAGAGGATGACCAACATTCTATTATTCCACAAGTTGACCCTACAGAAATGCCTGACTTAAACCCAGATGATCTTGACGAAATCTTGAATTCTTTGCGTCACTCAGAACCCGTCCAATCACCAAAAATTAATATAATCTCAGATATCCTTCTCCCAAGCACCTCAAAACAACCAGATCCGGAAACACTTTCCGACACAGCCAATACAGTACATTCAAGCCAAGAAAATCCAATACTTGGAGGTACGTATATTAACAAACCCTTAAATTCCTTTAAGAATCAAGTAATCATCCAGTATAATTCAAATTGCAATAAACCACGAATAGAACACGGAAAAATTTTCGATAAAAAACGTCTAATTATATATTTACCTAACCAACCTTCTGAAGAACTACTATGCAAAATTATAAAAGAAGAATTTCAACCTAAGCAAACGTATTGCCTATATTTTAAGCAATTAGGACTAGAACCTATCATTTTAAATACATTTAGAAAATATTTTAAAAATGGTGCTTTTAATCTCAGAATTTCTAGAATAAAGTTAGAAGATATATCCGACGCAGAAAGACAAAAAGAAAAAATTAAACAATTTCACGAAACTCGTACAATACATAGAGGTATACAAGAAAATATCTCAGCACTTAAAAAGGTTTATTACTGGCCCAACTTAGAAACTGATGTAAAAACTTACATAAACCTTTGCGACATATGTCAAAAACACAAGTATGAAAGACACCCTAATAAATTAATATTTAAACCAACCCCAATTGGTTATGAACCTTTCGACCATGTATATATGGACACTTTTAGCCTCAGAGGAACTGCATTTATTACATTTCTAGATAGTTTCTCTAAACTAGCACAAGCTTATCCTAGCCCCACACATCATGGAACTGAAACCGTTCAAAGATTAATTCAGTATTTTAATCACTACGGAATTCCCAGAAAAATAACCACGGATAACGGCACCGAATTTAAAAACGATTCGGTTCAAAAATTCCTACAATTACATAATGTAGAAATACATTATTGCACACCCTACAATCCAAACTCAAACAGCCCAGTCGAACGCCTACATTCAACATTAAGCGAAACTATTTCCGCCTTAATTGAAGAAAGACCCCAAGAATCCATAGAAAATCTAATGAATTATCCCATACTATCATATAATAATAGTAACCATAATGCGTCCAAATATACGCCTTTTCAAATTATCAAAGGTAACTTAGACTATAAAAATCCCCTCGAACTTACAGAAGAACAAATTACAACTCAGTTTATCCAAGACCATGCAGAAAGAATTAGATTAATAAAAAACCATCTTAATGAAAAATTACGTGATAACCAAGAAAGAATTCTCGAAAAAAGAAATGAAAAAGAAGGTAGACGTCCAGAAATCCCAATAGACGTAACATTACCTATTTATGAGAAACTTCCCAAAAATAGACAACGAAAAATTAACAGCCCTAAATACAAAAAACTGTCAGTCCCCGTTAAAGCTACCCCTACTGGCTTAATAGCTAAGAAAAGATTAATTCACATAAGTAACATCAAGCCTCAAAGACGCATTCTTGTTTCAGGGAATGACCCACCTTGTAGTCCAGACAATTATGATGCTTCTCGCGATAAAAGCAACCGAAGCAGAGGAAAGAAAATCAATTAATCCTATTTTGCCAATTGTCCTCGGACCATCCTATATAACAAAATCACACCACATTATATACTACCACATCGACGCACAAATAATAAAAAACTGTTTAGAAAATTTTGGAGACATCATCGATAGCACTCATAGTTTATTAAAAGACAATTTAAAAGACCACTTCTCCTTTTTAGTAAACGAAAAATTGAACCAAACGAAAGAAATGCTAAATGAGCAACTATCAGTTTTGCATGCAATCTCAGCAAAAACTAAAACCAAACGCGGTCTAATTAACGCCGTTGGTAAAATCAATAAATTGCTTTTCGGTACCTTAGATTCGGACGACGAAGAAAAATTCAATACATACTTCACAAGTATCTTAAACAATCAAAAAAGGCTTAATGACGAAATGAAAAATTCAACGTATATACTGTCAACGGTAACAAAAACATTTATATCTAATTTTAACAAAATAAGCGAAAATCAAAACAAAATTAGAAATAAATTGGAAACATTAGAAGCAAGACAACTTACTATCTCTGATGCTTTATACATATCTCTTATAACAGATAACATTAATAATCAAATTATAAGGATAAAAACAATCTTAATAAATTTAGAGACATCTATTAGTTTTGCTAGACTCAATGTAATGCACAATACTATACTTAATGAATTTCAACTTAAAGAACTACTAGATAACGTACCCAAGAAAAATCTAGTACAATTAAACAGCCCAATTAATTATTACAAAATAATGTCCCCCAAAGTTAAAATTATAAATGACACAGTAATATTTGCAATTCACATACCAATTATCGACCCGAAACCCCTTACATTATATAAAATCATACCTATCCCAATCAAAAGCCAAATAATTATCTCTCCTCAACCTTATATTTTACTCAATGAAGAAAGAAGCTTTTCTCTAGACGTAGAATGCCCGAAGATAGAAAATCTCTTTATCTGCCCTCAAGATGAGCTTTCTACCGAAGAATCCTGTATTGTGTCCATTCTTACAAGAAACGTAAATACTTGTCCAATCGCCCATGTCCATTATACCAAATCGAGCATCAACAGAATCAGCAATAAGGAAATCCTTGTAATACCAGCTAAACCAGTTTCAATAATGGATTATTGTACCAACCTAAAAAGAAGCTCAACAGTGAAGGAACCTACCCTGGTCCTAATGAATAATTGTCCACTCGAAATAGATGGCCTTATGTTCGAGCCAGAAAAATCCAGCAACATGTATTATAGCCTGAATATTCCCCAATTGGAGCTCAATCAAAGCAAAAACATGGAGATCACCCACTTGGAACTTAAAGAAGTGAATCAAGAAGAAATCCAGCAAGCTAACCAGCTAATTTCTACAATGAACCAGCACGAACTTCAATACCCCGGGATTTTAAAACCCCATTGGACTGTCCCAATAAGCATCCTGATTACATTAGGCATCCTTGGTACTATTTTCACCAATTATAGAATGAAAGGAAATTCCTGCAAGAAGCCAAAGGAGCCCTATGGTGAAACCAAAGTCGAGCTTCCCCAGCTGAACACTTCGGAAAATCGTGTTCCCCCATTTTCCGAATCTTAAGGAGGGAGGAGTTATGTTAGCACCTGTACCTTATCGCTTAGATACTTTGTTTACTTTACCCTTAGATATAAATACGCCCTAGGTACTTCGTAGGTTACTCTTACTTTCGATCCCGACTAGTTAAGTTGTCACTCTGTTCATTTAAGTTTTGAAACATTGTACTTCTGAAAACTAATGAATAGATTTTATTGTTTTAACTTTAAATAAATGTTTTTAAAAACTAAAGTTTAAGTTTGAAACATATAATTCGCGCCTTCTAGGACGCCCTGCATATTTGCCCTATAACCACTTGCTTTTAATACCACATAAACATAAGAAAGCACTAACCTAAACTACTTGTATTTAAGTTATTTGTTTAACTGTTTCATTAATAATTAATATATTTAGGCAGAAGAGGATATGTGCCGCACAACATGGTTATGGAACTGGACAGCAACCACAGCAACCAGGCAATTCAACAGCACGGTAATCAGGCGATGCAACACAGTAATCAGGCCATGAACACGCCCGTAAGACGCATGGTCGCCTTGTACGATTACGATCCACAAGAATTGAGTCCCAACGTTGACGCCGAAGTAAGTGTTGATTGGTTCACAAATATTATATATTTTCAAAGAAATTTGTTAACATGTACTCTACCCAATGTTCTTAAACCCAACTGCAGGTAGAATTGAGCTTCACCACCGGTCAAATCATCACCATCTTCGGCGAAATGGACGAGGACGGATTCTACAATGCAGAAATTGACGGGGTACGAGGGCTGGTGCCGTCAAACTTTTTGGCCGAAGCCACCGATCAATTCGGACCTGGCGGAACTAATCAGGGACAAACTACTAGAGGAGGTATATTTTGTATGGGTAATAGATCTAGCTGGTGCTAATGATATTATCGAGCCAAATAAAATGTATCAAAAATCTAGATCAATCAATATATGAATTTGTAGGTCGTGGTGGACAAGGTCAGTCACGAGGTGCAGGACCAGGTGCAAGGGGTCCACCTCCCCCGCCGAGAGATAACCCAATAAGAGGGCCTTCCGGTGGGCAGCAGACTAGAGGGAAAGGTGCGTTAATACATGTTTTAGACTATCGAAGCTAACAAGCATTTTTGGTTTCGTCATTTTTGGATTTTGGCATTTTTTATTTGATTCCTCAAAACCTTTTTTTGACGCTGTATATTTTGAAGATGATACGCGTTTTACACATTATTATATTTTTAAAACTTAATGGTAGGTGAAATAAAATTCATCACACACTTGCTCTATATGACTAATCTATTTATTACATTATACTCAGATGATGAATTTGTTAAAATAAAATTACACATATAAATACATACTTAAAATATTAGGCCAATTCAGCCTAATATAGTCAGTAACACATTATTACACAATTTTATCTTAGTAAGGAACAAACACTCTGTATCTCTGTGTATTTTTCTCGCAAGCGTGTGATGTAACGAATTTATTTTTGACATCATTCGAGACGCGTTCTCGAGCATGTGTCAAAAGTGAATTTTTAGCTTTATTTGTTGCCATAAATAGCTTGAATGTTTTAATTTCCAACATCATATAGAAAAACAAATATTTAAGCTATTTATGGCTTGTACTCTCAATGTATGAATTTGCACTATATATCGGTTTGCCAATTGCTAGCTCTAACTTTCTACTTCTATGACTAGATAATTCAAAAGACAAAAATTAAAATTTTGCCTGCTACTTTTGTTAGCTTAACAGTGCCAGCCCATGGAGACGCTGGGGACGTGTAGTATTCAGAAGGGTCGATATAATAAAAGAGGTATTAAAAAAAGCATGAGATAGGGGGAAACCATTATTTTAGGACACCATAAAGGAAAATGTCTAGATGTAAATGTATAAAATTACTTTAAATTATACAAGGTGCTTCTCTAAACATGTTATAGGTTTATTTAAAAAAGAAACTATCCATAAGTAGTGAGTGACAGCCGGTCTTCTTTCTCCCCCTACACAAAATTTGCCACATTTATAAGGACTATGTTGGGGTTAATCATCTCCTGATGATGCTAACATGGTTACCGAAACGCGCGTCGAGTGCAAAAATTCTGTTTCGGTATTGTGGATAAAGCTCAGTTTTAGTACATTTATAAGGAGATAAGGTCAGATATAACTTATCAATGTTCATGGTTAGTCTAAGAATCAAACATCATAATGTTATTCGCTCAATAACCATGATTATTTAATGCCTTTCATATACATATAAATAAATAAATAATCAAGTAAAGTAGAAAAAATAGGTCTCTCCTAAACAAAAGTAACGATATAATAAGTAGTGAATGCCAGCTAATCTTTTTTCTCCCCCTATATTTATAGAGGAACTAAGAGACGGACTGTCAATCTTTACGGTTAGTCATAGAGTTCAACAAGCATAATGATATTCTGTCAATAACCATGATTATTCAATGTCCTTGCTTTATATATATATGTTAAATCTTCAAAACTTGATTTCACTTTTTTAAAAACACTTTTCTTTAAAAGAACTTATTACTTTATTTATTTCGAAATATAAAAATTGAGTACTAAAATTATTACGTCTTAAATCTAACGGTTAACAATTCTAATTTAATACTACTTTAATACTAACTAAATAAAGCGTCCTTTTGCCTATTTATAAACTATCTTTTGCATTGTCATCATAGTTCACACGGTTTGCATAAATGCACACATGCAGATCACATGCCATAAAATATCCGTTTGCAATATCAGCATAATACACGGTTTTGCTACGCTTGCTGATGTTGCAATCCTGGAAATATCGGGTCAAGTTGTAATATGAGACGTATGTGGCAATCATGGGTTATTAAAGTTCATTAGAGTAGAATATATCACATATAACAACTCCCCCTTTTAATAAAAAGTTGGTGCTTAGCAGCAACTTTTAAGTTTCACTTCGAAGTTCTAGTTCTTCTTCAATGGAGTCGTCGAGGCGAAGGCTTGGTCTTCTTCTCGGGAGGATGCTGCCGAATTTCAGTCCCATTGGCTGGCGATTCCGCGGTGTTGGTGCTGAAGGCGATTCATCATTGGAAGGTCTCATGGTGATCATTGGTAGCGTTCTACGTCGACATTTGCACAGGATGTAGATGATGACTAGAGCAACGACTAAGGTTATCGTTGTTATTGTGAACCAGGATAGGTGTCTGTCGATGAAGGGTTGGTTGATGATCTTATCCAGTTCTTCTGAATACTGATCCAATTTATGCTGGGCAATATTAAGATCATCCGTGTCGATCTTGTTGAGTTTGAGAGGTTTGATATCCGGCAAGGATGGTTTCCTTGGGAGATGTTCACAGCAATTATAGGGAATCTCAATTTGAAGATTCCTGTAAGTGATGTTCTGGTAGACATCAATCACTCGTTTAGCATGAACTATCGTGCTACCTATAAAGGCGTTACAGTTCGATTGAAGTCGCAAGATGCTGTTTATGTTTATGATCTGTGTATAGGCCTGTCTTCCTTCACATTTGGTTGTAATTGGTAAAGGATCTGATATTGTTACCAACCAAAGGTTTTGGTCGATTTCCTGAACGTTGTATTCCGTCGCTATGAGCAGGTTGGTTTGGCATGTTCTTGGTAAAGTTCGACTTGGCTGCCTCAGGAGTTGAGCTTCGCAGATCGAGTCACTGTCGATTGGGTGTGGGAGTACTTCAGAGCAAATCTTCTTGTTTAGGCCAAGGGTTTTGCATTTGCCTAAGCTTTGGAGTGAGATGTAAAGCATCGAATCATCATCTTTCGCGACATATTTTTGAGTGGTAGAAATGATGTGATGAAACCCTGTTCGATTATCTGGGATAGGAATTGGATATAAGTGGTACAAAGTGTACGTTTCAGGATCTACCAGGGGAATTTTAAGAACAAATATTACCTTAGAGTCCGATTGATATGCTTCTAATTCTATGATATCAATATATTTTGCAAGATTAGAAGAATAAGCTGGTAAAGGTAGATTATTTTTATGTAAAGCTTGAGAAATTTGTCTTAAGGAGTCGGTCAGATCTAATGGGGTGATAATTGAGCTATGAAGGATCTTTAACCGTGCAAAGGTTATGGCGTTAAGTATATCGTTTAAAGAGTTTTCTATAAATGAATAGCTCTCCATTAGAGATTCACACAAGTCTAAAATCCTTACTTTTGCATTATAGAAAGCAAGATCATCTGAAATGTCTAAGATTGACTTTTGAATGTTTTCTATATTATCATTAAATGTTTGCTCATCCACTTGTAGTTGTTGAATGGTGGTATTGAAACTTTTAATTACTGAGGTTGTTACGGATATTTGATTTTTCATAAGAGTTTCTATATGTTGTTCATCGTGGGTAAGCTTTTCTATACAGTCGTTAAAATATTCGCCATCTGAGGAATCTAGGTTTCCCGTTATAGTTTTCCAAATAGTTCCGGCGCCGTTAATGAGTCCGCGTCGTTCCCTATAGTGGAAATTCTGAGTGTCAGCAATGACCTCTGTATATTTTAGACTGACTGAATTGGAAATTTGTCTGAGGAGACTAACGTGTGTTTGTATTTCTCCTTTAAATGTAGTCATTCGAGGTGAGTCTACAATTATGAAGGTATCTAGGAGGTTGTCTAGGATTTTATCGTTCTTTGAAATTACATCTCTGATGGGAAGGAGTTCTTTGTATACAAGAAGTGTCCATTTATTATTCGATATTTTAATGGTTCCTTCTTCATGGAGAAAAATCCCGATAGTGTTGTTTATCGATGTTATTGAGGACTAAGAGAGGATGGCTGTGAATAGCCCGAAGAGTCTGGAAAGAAAACACTTATTCAGAATAAGGTTTCAGTCTATCGAAATTTATTTTGGTAGATTGATTTGTTTGAGGGTTAAGAAGAATGGCTGAATTTTGAAAAATTTCTGTTATTTCGAATGGACCGTTAAATTGGTTTTCAGCCTTTGTTTTGATTTGGGATTCTTTTACGTATACTTTGTCGCCTACTTCGTATGAATATGGGTTCTTTGAAACCGATTGATCAAATCTAACTTTAGATTTTTCTTTTTGAGTTTCAGTCTTTTGTCTCGTTATTTTATAATAGTATTCCATGCGATTATTTAAGTCTCGTACGTATTTCGATATAAGTTCTTTTTGGTTGTAGAGTGTTTCGGGAGGTCTATTTGACGTATGTCCGAATAAAAGTTCGAATGGTGTAAAACCATGAGTTTTGTTTTTTGTGTTATTGTAACAGATAACGGCATACGGCAGAACGTTAAAAGGGTGTTCGTCTGGGTTTTCAACGAGGTTTGCGCGAATCATTTCCGAAAGAGTCGCGTGAAACCTTTCTACTGACCCGTTGGATTGTGGGTGGCTGACGCTTGAGAATGATAGCTTTATATCAAATAGAAAACAAAGATCTTTCATGAGTGCGTTATTGAATTCTCGTCCATAGTCGCAATGGGTCCTTAGCGGGGTACCATAATGTTCAAAGAATACTAAGAGAGTGTTAACAATTGATTTAGCTGTTTTATCTGCCAGAGGGTAGGCTTGGGTAAATTTAGTAAGTTCGTCTCTTATTGTAAGCGCGTGGTTTCTGATAGGGTATTCGAAGACATCAATATTGATTCTTTCGAATGGTGTTCTTGGCGTTTCCGTGATAACTAGTGGTCTACTGAGATTTTTCCGACATATTTTGACCTTTTGGCATATCTCACAACTTTTTATTAGCTTTTCCACGTCTTTAATAAGGTTTGGCCAGTTGTATTTTTGTTTTATTCGTCTGACTGTTTCGTTGATTCCTCTATGTAGGTTTGTTTTTCCGTGGTGGTAATGGTCCAGGATTTGAGGAATTTCATCTTCTGCTGGTGTCTTGACTAGATCTTGACAGATTTTGAATTTCACGTCTTTGTCAGCTAAAATGTAAGACAGCATTTCCAATATGGGTAATTCCAAATTGTTTTCTACACAGTATGTTTTGGAAGCCTCAAATTCATTTTGTGCTTTGAACAGGATGTAGAAAAGGTGTTGCCCTACTATCTCTGGATCAAATGGAATCGGAATGATGAAATATCTTCTGTTCTTTACTGTTTTGCTACTGACTATATTAATTTCTTTATCTTTGAAGTCGTAGTTTTCTTCGAATATGTCATCGATTATTTTGTGGTGCATTTTTTCTAATTTATTTTGCCAGAAGAACGTAATTATGTCCTTATGAGATTTATCCAGAAGTTGGGAGTTCGAAGTTTCAATCTTTGAATAATCAACCAAGGATCTGGTTTTATATAGGTCTGCAAATTTGTTGAATTCGTTTAATATGGTTTGGTTGTCTTCAGTAATGTCGTCAATATTGGGTGTATCTGTTTCCTCGCTGTCGCTTTCCACTGGCTCTTCGTTAGATGCAGAAATTCGAATTTTAGTTTGTAGCTTTGCGCATTCCTGGAAATGGTTTATCTTGATTCTGGATAACGCGTCTGCGTTCTTATTAATTTTGCCAGGTTTATGTTCTATCTTGTAGTTGTATTCTTCCAATTTCAAGCGCCATCTTGCTAGTCGGCTACCTGGATCTTTAATCGAAAAGAGCCATGTTAGGGGTCTATGATCCGTGATAAGGGTGAATTTTCTCCCGAAAATATACGGACGGAAATGCTTGACAGCCCAGACAATAGCAAGAAGTTCTCGTTCTATTGTAGAATATTTAGTTTCGGCGCTGCAAAGTGTCCTAGAAGCAAAAGCTATAGGGAGGTCTTTCCCTACGGGACCTTGAGAAAGGACGGCACCAATTGCGAACGCACTGGCGTCCGTTGTAAGGAGGAATGGTTCCTCGAAATTGGGATATATCAAAATGGGATCGGATATTAACGCTTGTTTAAGCGTGTCGAATGCAGTTTTACAGTCAGAATTGAAAATAAAGTCAACCTCTTTTTGAAGTAGTCTTGTTAACGGCTTGGACATTTTAGCGAAATTAGGAATGAATCGACGGTAATAACCTACAAGTCCAAGGAAAGACTTAATCTCTTTCTGGGATTTGGGTTCTGGAAATTGTCGAATACAGTCTACTTTAGCTGGATTTGGCTTAACACCATCTTTGGTGACAAGATGTCCGAGGTAAGCCACTTCTTTGCGGAGAAATTCGCATTTGTCCGGCTGGATTTTGAGGTTTGCTTTACGAAGACGTTTAAAGACTTCTTTAAGACGATCTAATTGTTCATGGATGGTGGGAGAATAGATGATTATATCATCCATGTAGACCAGGCAACGTTCGTTTTGAATACCTAACAAGATGTTGTCCATGACACGCTGGAAGGTGGACGGGGCATTCTTTAAACCAAACGGCATACGAACAAATTCGTAATGACCGTTCTCAACCGAAAATGCGGTTTTCGGAATATCAATGGGGTTAATTTCGATTTGGTGGAAACCTGATGCCAGATCTAGGGTGGTGAAATATTGGCATTTGCCAAGTTGGTCTAGAAGATCGGAGATATTGGGCAAAGGGTATTTGTCATCTACAGATAGTTCATTGAGTTTCCTGTAGTGTATTACTACGCGCCATTTCTGTCTGCCAGAGGCATCAAGCTTTTTGGGGACGACCCAAACTGGGGATGACCAGGGTGATACTGAAGGGCGTATAATTCCTTGATCTAACATTTTTCCAATTTGTGTCTTCACTTCTTCCTTATGCACTTGTGGATACCTATATGATTTTGTGAATACGGGTCTGGCATTATTTGTTTCAATTGTATGTTTAATTTCGTTCGTAAATGTGAGTTTGTCTCCTTCTATATAGAATATGTCTTCGTAATCTAAGCAGAGTTGGATTATAGCTTGTTTCTCTTCTAAGTTTAAATGGTCCGTTCTTAATTAGTTTTGAATAAATTGTATTCTGTCAATCGGTTCCGCGTTTTCTTCGCGATTATTTAAATTTAGAATGGGTTCCGAGTTTTCTAAAGGTTCGATCAGAAGGTCAGAAAAGTCAACGGTTTTGGGAACTACGTTTGCGTTAATGATTGTCGTTAAAAACTCTCCGTTCTCATTTACTTTGACTAAGGCGTGTGGAAGTCTAACTTTATCTTTTTCTTGTGCAAACAGTATAGCATCGGTATTAGATAGAAGGCATTTTAATTTAAAAATTTGTTCTACACGACCTTCGATTAGAACTTTGTTAATAATGTTATTTTTATTATTTTAAGGATTATTATTGAATTTAGCATCGACTTTATGCAAAGGAATTGTTTTAAAATTTGTTATAAGTTCTTTAGATTTTAAGTTAATTATGCATTGGTAATGTTCCAAAAAGTCTAAGCCTAAAATTCCATCGAAGTCTATATCTAAGTCATAGATAAAAACTTTGTGAGGGTCGCTTTTATTGAATGGCACAAGGGTGGATTTTGTTATGTGGAGTTTTTGATTAGTAATTCCCTGAATGGTCACGTTTTCAGGAAATCTTTGATTAAATTTTTGGGCGATATTTTCTTTAAAAATAGATATGCCAGCTCCAGTGTCAATAAGAAGTTTGAATTGATTAGATGCGTCGTTGATATAATATAAATTCTTTGAATTGACTGTCAGAAGCGGGTTTAAAGAAAATTCTGTTCTGGAAAATTCAGGTTGGGGTTCATATCGTCCAGGTTGAGGGTCTGGATTTGGTTTTGGATTTCCTCTAATGAATCTGTTGCTGGAGATACATTGTTCGGAGGGTGATTTTGGTTTGGAAGTGCCAGAAAATTTTGATAGTCGTTACTATCGAAAGCAGGTGCGGGTTGATCGTAGATATTTTGGTCGTTTAGATCATAATATTCTGAGTTGTTGTGATTATTGTCGTTGTAGTAAGGGGTGTCATCGAATTGATATGATTCCTGTTCATAAATTTGTGAGTCATAATTCATATGGTGAGTTCGATGTTGGTTAAAATTAAAACTGGGGTTTCTCTGAATAACTGAGGGGCGAAATTGAGATTGATTTTGTTGGGGAATATTAGAGGGTCTTTGTTGATTTTGAGATGACTGTTGGGAGTTATTTGGAGTAAAACCTTGTCTCTGGAAGGTTGGAGGGTTATTTTGATATTGATTGGGGCGTTGAATTTGTTGGGATCGGCATTCATTTGCCATATGTTCCAAACGTCCACAGGAATAACACTTTGGGGGTTGAACTGGGGGTCTTTTAAGTTGAGAAACTGGCTTAATATTTACTGGCTTTCCCACTTTTTGAGTTTCGAAGTAGGAAAGTTGGAGTTCGCGTCTAATTCTGACATGGGCATCGAGAAGGTCTCCGGGATTTCCAGCTCGAATTATCTGTCTGAGTCGCGGTTCTAAACCTGTTAGAAGGGTGTTAAGGGCCATTGTATCGATTAAGCTACATTGGGCTAATTTTTGATCGTTGGTTAGGTTAACGGATTTTTGAATGCTAGAGTGCATTTTTGCATTTAGAACTTGTAAACGGTTGAAGAAAGTAAGAGGAGATTCTCCTGACATTTGTTTTAGGCGTTGAAGGTCTTGTATAAGTGAGGAAAGGTCTCGTGAGTCTCCAAAATGTAATGAGAGAAGTTGCTTAATTTCCGTATAAGAAGGTGGATTTCTAGAGTTAATAAGTTGTGCGGCTCTGCCTCTCAATTTGTTTTTAATGTAAATCACTAATAAACGCTTTTGGTCACCTATGGCCATATCATTTGCACAGTCACAGGCATTAAGAAATGTACCTAACGAGATCTGATCTCCTTCGAATTCTGGTATTATTGAAAACATTTCTGAAAGTCTATAAGGTTCAATTTCTACTTCCGTATTAGCGGTAGTTTGTGAGCGTGTTTCAGGCATTTTGCTTTATAATTGATAATGTAATTATATAGAATATTTCAAAAATAAAGTAGGTAGAAAAATGAGCTATGCAAAAATAAAATATGCGTAAAAGTAGGATATATGAATATTGAAATATGTGTGGGAATAATAGATATACGAACAGTGGTATCAGCAAATCACAAAATATTCAAAATACAAAATAATATACGAGATGATTCGATATTACTTACACAATCACTTGCTGGTACATGAATTGTCTTGTTCTCGTCGGATCTGCAACCAGGGGCTTCACTAGGTGTTCCTTCCGTTGCTGCCTTGGAGTTAGGACGCCTCGGGTAGTTCTGGAGTTCCTTGGTTCTTTTTTCGTTAAGGGATTAGAATCCGCCGTCGACAGTTGGGCTTGTTCCTGTTCTGTTGACGTTTACGAATCCTACAGCGACTGCGCCAATTGTTAAATCTTCAAAACTTGATTTCACTTTTTTAAAAACACTTTTCTTTAAAAGAACTTATTACTTTATTTATTTCGAAATATAAAAATTGAGTACTAAAATTATTACGTCTTAAATCTAACGGTTAACAATTCTAATTTAATACTACCTTAATACTAACTAAATAAAGCGTCCTTTTGCCTATTTATAAACTATCTTTTGCATTGTCATCATAGTTCACACGGTTTGCATAAATGCACACATGCAGATCACATGCCATAAAATATCCGTTTGCAATATCAGCATAATACACGGTTTTGCTACGCTTGCTGATGTTGCAATCCTGGAAATATCGGGTCAAGTTGTAATATGAGACGTATGTGGCAATCATGGGTTATTAAAGTTCATTAGAGTAGAATATATCACATATAACAACTCCCCCTTTTAATAAAAAGTTGGTGCTTAGCAGCAACTTTTAAGTTTCACTTCGAAGTTCTAGTTCTTCTTCAATGGAGTCGTCGAGGCGAAGGCTTGGTCTTCTTCTCGGGAGGATGCTGCCGAATTTCAGTCCCATTGGCT
>JAEQML010070691.1:0-16623 GCA_016904865.1 Pissodes strobi | reverse complement strand
TATCACCATCTAATTCCTGAATTGCCATAGGATCCTCAATTCCCTAAAATGCAGAAAATTGTAAGAAAATGACAATACATTATTATAGAAGATTTGTTGGCAATGGGGTAGCAAAAAGTGAAAAAAAAAAATCCTGACCATTTTTGCTAAAAAAGATTAGTATAGAATTATTTAATCAAATCAACTCTTTGGAGACCAATAGTAGAACTTTCAAAATCAGACTACATTTTTCTCAACCACAATGGCGATTAAATATCTCAATGTTGTTTAATAATTAGGTACTTATATATATAAAATACTCACATTGCTTTTAATGGTCATGTCTGTCAGTTCAGAGTTTTCCATTAAAATGTCTTCAAATACAATCTCCGATTCAGGTACGTCTTGATTTCCCTGGATTGCAACTGGAGTTATTATTTCAAATATTTTTGCATCAGTTGTTTTCTCTATGTCTGGAGGTAGCAATGGAGGACCTCCTCCTGTCCCTTGGCTGTGTTTTTTCTCCTTGCTTACCCTGCTTTTTACATTTTTTTTAATATCTGTCCATGCCTATTAACAACAGAAAGAATGAAAGTAGGACAAGGAAATTACAACTTACAGAGGATTTACTGAAATTAATTTAACGTTATAATCAAAATTTTAATGTGATTATAAATTACATAGGCTGGAATAACATATTTGTCGATATCCAGCAGATACTTTGGCAGTTACCAGCTTCGCACCTCAGTTAGCACAATACATGATATGTTTAAATACAAAATTAATTGAACAAAAACCTACCTTTCTCCACTGTTTCCAGTCCTTAATGGCCCCTCCAGGAATAGCATTTAAGATGCAGGTCACCTCTTTCCACAACGCCGTGCTTATTGTATTGGTATAAGTGGCGGTTACTTTGCCTTTATACATGTCGGGTCGCGCGTAAACAAAATCTACTAAAACTTCTTTTTGTTTAGGACTTAATTGTCTGGATTTAAATTCCATATTTTCTGTAGAAATAGAAAACATTGCCCTTTCCAAATTTAAATTTGATGTTTTGATTAACTAAACAAAAAATGAGGTTATGTGTGTGACGTCCGTCAAAATTTGCTGCAATTTAATTGGTTGAACCAACTGGCAACGCCGTTCCCCGATGATGCTCCCTCCCTGACACTCGCCGATGCGTTCGGTGTTTCAAGAATACGGCGTTTTTCTATTGGGGAGCTTAAATGAGGGATCACTCCCCGGGAGCTCCCAGGGACCGCTCCCTTCTCTTGCTTTCAAGAATAGGGGTCCAGGTGTGTCTTTCAGTTTCAGCCTCACCTCTATCCCTCAGGTGAAGGTGAGGTTGAAGTTTAAAAACGAATATTACCACGTTGCATATATTAGAAGTATTAGTTGAGCTCCATAGAAAGATATAAGCATTATTTTCCCATTGTTAAACAGCTGTAAAACTTTTGTGTACACTGTAATACAATTTCTAGAATTGGCTTGAAATTCATAAAATTATTTTGGAATCTTATTTTTCGGTATTAATTAACATAATCGGTATTTTTAGAGATTTTATAGAAAGCAATATAATGCAATGACATGATAACTCAGAATAAAACAATTTTTCTATTTAATTCGACATTTAATGAGCACGGGCAAGCTGGCTATAGTGTGTTCCCACATTCCACGATATTCCACATTTTTTGGTGCACTCTATATCCAGGTTCATATGATGAACTAGAAAATTATTTAATAATTAATAAAGTTTAATTATCAAAAACTATAACTTTCAAAAAGATTTAGTAGAGATAAAACCTATTAGCTCCTTTCTTTTAGTGCACCTTTATGGATATCGTACGTTAAGCCAATCTTGAGCAGGCCTGGCGTGGTAAGGTCAACCTGACTGATCGTATTACCGAACTGATACCTGCCATGTTACCCTTCTTCAGTACCTAATATCTCCATCAGCTGTTTAAAATATTTTCTTCCGCCATATTTTCATTAATAAATAAATGACGGATTACAGAATTATTTAGCACTCCAAAGGTTCTTATCTCTCCATGAGCGCCACTTGTATTTATTGGCAATTCATCTATAAAATCAACATTTAAAACTTAAATGATACAAGTCGCCTTATTAAAATGGGTAAAACTGTATTGTTAGATCTGGCTCATCTTCCTTCTGATGTATTTCAATTTTATGAGGGTGGAATGTATGACGACGGGTTAGCTTGTAAACGTATCCATCAAAGACTTCACTGGCACCTTTGTGACAATATACTTTATTTAATTGCCCTCCGGAAATTGAGAAGGGGGACACATATGTGCTTGCCTTATCTAAAAGTAAATGCTATTATTAGATGGGTTTTAGAAACTCAAACCCAATAAGCATTATTGGGTTTGAGTTTCGAACCGCAGTGCTAGCGAACTAAAATGTATTAATATTCGTTTTCTTTGAGACCACATGCTGTTAGTATCGGATATTAAATGTACGGTATAGAACACGTCAACTAATGTCATGGTATGACGTGATGGAATGATAAGGAACGAAAATCCGTTTAACATTAATGGTTTGAGATCTTCGTGGCAAGAGATTAATGAGAGAGCGTGCTTTTTCTTTAGTAGTCCTGTTGACTGTACTTACTTGCCGCGAGTTGAGCGGAACTTTGGCGACATACGGCATAAGGTGTATTTACATTTTGGAGAGAACTGCAGTCTTCTTTCTAGCTTCGTCACCAATAGACAATCGAAGACGGTCACTATTCAAAGGTCGGCCGTTTGGGATTAACGGTTTTAGGAGCAGTAGAAAGTTTTGTCAATTACCCTTGTGGGAATCTTCTGTCCGACATACTTTTTGGTCTTAAGGCGTATCTTGTTATTATGTTTCGGTACTTTACTAATTTAGTAACTAAACTCACTTAAAAGAATTATATGTGCCGCTGATGAGTCATCTTCTCGGCTTCTGTACTAGTGTATATGTGCCGATCCTCAGTACTCGACGAGGGAAGAAATGTTGCAGAGATGGCGGGAAAAGCAGCTCTTTATGCCAGGCATCTGATTGAGATTATGCAGGAACATGTGGGCAGATGTGCGCCCAGTAATTGAATTGCATCAGAAGGATTGTTTCGAGAAGTGGAAGGCTTTATATTGTTATTGCTATCTCAAAATTGCATGGTTCCAACAAGAAATTACTATAAATGCATCGTTAAAGGTCCCCAAAATAGAGAGCGATAGGCGTAGATATGGATGCGAAGCAACAAAGTTCATACAACACGTTGCTCCAGGGTGTCAGTTTTCTCTGCAACGGAATATAAGAAAAGAATTACGTTACCAAGATTATTCATTAAGACCTAGCCAGCATTCTGGAACCTTTTATCCAGGATCGGGCTTCTTATGCAAAATATTAACCCTAGATAGTTCCGTAAAACTCTGACTTCCCTCTACTGGGATCATACAATCTTAACAGTGCCAACGGTTATGCATAATATACCAGATATCACTCTTGTAATCCGTCAAGGTTGCAACTTTCTGGAAGTGCAGCACTAAATACGCAAAATCTGCTCGAAAAGAATGCTGAGAGGATTTCCAAACACAGAGAGTTGGAAATCAGTGGCAGTTCAATGGCGTTGAACCAGTGCTGATAATAATTTCATCAGTTGGAGTTGTGCCGAACAACCTGCAAGGAAATCTCGAGAAGGTAGGTCTGACTAAAAACATCTGCATGCCCATTCAGACAGATACCATACTTTCAACCGCAAAGATTGCTCGGATGTGCATCTGAAATATCATAAGCGATATACTAAAGGAACCCATAATACGGGATGTATAACGCATCTAGCAATAAGCAAATTTTCCCGTTTAGAGCGAATGCGAATGCGAAAAGCATGTGAACAAAATATTAATAAAATTAGTAAACTTTAGTTAACAATGATGTCTTATTTTATTAAATGAAATACCAAAATAGTCTCAAATTCATACAATATCATGTACATCTATGTTTATATATCTATCTAAAAATGCTAATGCTTTTGTGTTAAAATATTAAGAAATTCCCTTAAACAGAAATAATAATTAGTCAGGATATTTGGGAAAAAAGGAATTTTAGTTTATTGAATAATAGCTAACGTCTTACGTATCTAAACTTTGTGCTTTGCCAAAAAAATCGTCTTTCATCTTCGCCTCATCTTTGGCAAAAACTTTTAACTACCTGTGCTTGTTTACTTCTGGATAAGCATTAGTGCCGGTACATTGTGGGCCAAGTTCTAGTATTACGAATGTAAACCCATGAAATAAAAATATATATTTTCTAGGAAACGTTGAGCTGCCAAAAAGAGTTGGCTTAGAGTCAAATTTGTTCTTCACTGTTCCATTCTGAATTACGACTGTACCTTGTTTTCAGCACAAAAGGCAAATACACATATTTCAATGTATTTTCCATTAGCGAAAAATAAAATGTCACTTAATTAAATATAGTTTTTACTGCTCTAGGATAAAAGTTGATGAAGAAAACTAAGCTAAATGTGGAAAACTCATTATACTACATAGCAGTGGCGGCTATTCAGCGGAAGTAGGGGAAGTGCCACTTCCTCAAGAAAATGTAATTTAAAAAAATAAAATTAATTCATTCATCAGTAAAATAATATATTTTAAGATTCAATGATAAAATTTTCTTAGTTTAGGAATAATCTGTTTCCCGTTACTCCCCTAATAACTAATAATTCAATTATTTTCAAATATTAAAATCAAAGCTTCATGAAACAAGAATCTCGCCACCTGCACATTGCCCGTTAACTCCACTATCGAATAAAACAGAGGTGAACCCACATGAAAATGTCTATTTCTTTTCGCGTACGCGCCGATAGCAGTGACAATCTCATTTTCATTTGTATAGACCTTTAAGGAAGAGGTATCGCTCGAGAGCCGTCGAGTCATCAAAAGTATAAGCGCAACTAGTTGGTTGCCATGACAACGATGACGTCGTAATGGTTGTACATTTGTTTGGTTTGCAATGATTGGAAGAGCTGGCGTGTAGCACTTCCATTCTCAGATCAACGCGAAAGCACGTTGTTTCGTTTATTGCGAGTTTATTAGGGGACATTCCGCCGTGAATTCTTGGAATTATTTTTTATTTACATTCCACGGTTGATCCATTATATTATTATACAAGAGATATTTTCTATATATTCTAGTTTTAGTGTGTTTTTTGTAGACATGTGATTTGTATTAGCAACAAATCATTTTGTTGCTAATACAATATGAATATATTTTATTTTTTGATGATTTACCTTAAAAAATACCGGTAATAATTATTAACTAATTTTGGCAGTTTAGGCGTGGACCCCAAAAACTTTTCGCCTGCGGCGCTGTTCCTTCTATTGATGTCGGTAGCTCCTCCCCACTTTTCAAAGCCGCGAGCCGCCACTGCTACATAGTCATTTAAACATGGATTACACGAATAATATGGTTTCCCGAAAAAGACTGTACTCCTTTCATAATTGAGTCTTTGAGTATTGCATATTGTAAACAACTCGAAACATTTAAACTACAAATTAATTATCTTAAGTGTGAACTTGAACTTGAAAAATATTATGTTATGTATATATGTTCAAGTTAATTTATTAAAAGCACCAAAGTCGAATCTACGACTTTTAAAGTTAAAGAGCTATTGTGCCTTAAAGTGGTGAGTGAAGTTAAGATAAACCTAGAACCTTAAAAAATTATATCATAAAATAACCAAACCTAAACATAAATTAAAATACAGGGACTAACCCTATAACCAATTTAATTCATACCTCAACCAAAAGCACGTGCGTGTTTTAGTAATCGAGCATAGTGTAACCACATTAAGTATCTGACCAATAGACGTCGTTATTGTTTTCTCATTAAGGCTTTGACCAATAGACGTTGTTATTGTTTGACCAACGTGCCTTCTTTATTTTCTCTTCTCACCTGACGTAGATCGATCTATAATCAGAGCTATATAATCTGCACGCCATCCCAAATGTGGCGTTATGGATAACTAAATGTGGCATATTTATCCTGGAGATATTTTGGAAAATTTGATAACTACATCATCAATGTACGTGTGCGATCCAGGAAAAAAGTTACATCTAGAGCTAAGCATTATTCGGATCAGATAAAATGGAGTAGATAAGATAACACGTGGGAAAAGCAAATGGCGTTATGTGCACAAAAAAAAGGTAGATAAGCAATCAATTTCATTAATTTAGGCAAAAATGGTAGCGATATTTACCTCGAACTCGGACTTGAGGGTGGATTAGAAGATATTCGACGGTCTCGGTCTTATGGGACGAACGTGGAAGCCGCTATAAATAATGGAAACAGAAAAAAATTAGCAACATGGCGGTCACGTGCTTCATAGGCCACAGAAAAAGGAATCCAGATAAAATGCTTACCTAGTACAGCATGTAGAGCCCGAATAATCGGTCGTGTTAAAACATAAACAGAAACAACACAAGAAATCCCCTATCAAAATGGTTGTATTATATCACAATACTTAAAACGTGAAGATTCTAGCCGCCCTGGCAAGCGTTCGTCTTACGTTCCGGTCAAACTAGCAAAGGCCCGTCCACCCGTTCGTCAATTCGCCTTCGAGATTAAATCCTGCGCCACAAGTAGTGATGGGCTGAAAACATGACGAGTGATTCGATACAAGGAATAATTCTAAGTAAATAAACGCCTTAATTCTTGCTTAATATGATGATAAATGACGGCGGAAGCCACGAATAGTGAGCTAAAATTACATTCTTCCAGAAATGCTAGGAAATGCTCTAACAGGAATGATAAACCTTCAAAAATCTAAATCGAGAATGAAAAACGCGCGATAGATAGCCCATCCCTATTATTTGGCATAAACCTTACAAAAAAACTGGTCAGCTGTACCGAACGAGAAATATATTTAAAGCAGAGGTCCAAAATCGATCTCCGGAACATCAACCTAGGGTTCTCAAAAGGTAATAGAATATTCAAACTGAAATTAAATTATGGTTCAATAAGTTAAATGCAACGTATTTGCAGGCTAACAGAATTCTTCAGAAATATAAATCGATTCGCTGGCTGTTTACGATAATATAATGCAAATCAAGCCAAGTTATTTTAATAATAAGGTACATCGCTCTAGCTTATCAACTAAAATAAATAGTCACAACGGATTAAGAATACAAATATATAGCTAATCTATACTTAAAATATAGTTAAGTTTACATTAAGAAAAGAGGCAATTTCAAGCGAATTATTAAATTCAGAATTAATAAACCGATGAGTGCAAAATACAGCATCATTTTTTCCCTAAATGCGGCATATAATGAAATTTTAAAAGTGGCAAAATCGAACTGTTACAACTCCCCCTCTCCTTCAAAAGGAGTGAAACTTAGAGGAAGTTAACCGACGATAATAAATAAATTGAGGTAGGTAATTCAAAGCACTGATGTGACGTACGGGTGTACCCTACAGCTAACCTACACAAACTACAGTAACTTCAAAGGTACCTCATAAAAAAAATTGATAAGCCAAAACATTACTGACCACCCGCTAATGTAAATGTCACCAATTTTCAAATTAAATTAGTACATTAAGCTTTTTGTTTAAACTAATAAGAAAATTAAATAATTAATATATATAATAACATAACTGGAACAATTTCCAGAAGCCAAAAATAAATTGAACCAACCAGAACTAAGTAATAGAATATAAACCTATATTCAACATAACAGGCACACGTCACCCCAAAAACTATGGCACGGCCAGCGATGGGATACTCAGGGCGTACTCAAAATGACCACCAATAGATTATTCCATTAAATTAAAAAAAAAAAAGAATTAAGATACAAGTAGATAGACAAATAACCAAGAAAATATGAAAATTGACAAAGGTAAGTGATAAGATAATCAAAGGCAAGGTAAGGTAATTAAAAGACAAGGTAAGGTAATTAAAATTAAAAGTAAATAAGAAGAATAACGGTAAGAGAAGGTAAAGAAAAAAAGTAAATCGCAATCACAAGAACATGAGAGAGATAACGGTAAATGCAGAACAACTTTCTCAAGGCTGCTATGTCTAACAACAGAAGTAAGTGACAGAAGGTCAGCCTTACTACAGCACTCTGTGGGCTTTTACCACCAGTATCTCGGTGCAAAAGAAATTCTTTACCAATTTGATGTCAGCAACCATCGAGTCAAATTTCAAGCCAAGCTAGTTACCCACAACAAACCGATCGCCCCAACTGCAGAGCAAAGAAAGTCAAGAAAGGTCGGAAAATCGACAACGCTAAGTAATAAAGTAAGTAGAGAAAATTAAAGACAAGGTAAGTTACTTACAATTACAAGTAACTGAGAAGGATAACGGTGAATGCAGAACAGCTTTCTCAAGGCTGCTCTAGCGAACAACAGTAGTAAGTGACGGAAGGTCAGCGTAACTACAGCACTATGTGGGCTTTTACCACAACCAGTATCTCTGTGCAGAAGAAATTCTTTACCAATTTGATGTAGGCAACCATCAAGTTTTGCGCCAAGCCAGTTACCCACACCAAATCAATTGCCCCAACTGCAGAGCAAAGAAAAAAAAAGACAAGTCCATGTAATATCCCAAATAAATGTAACCGTTAAGTCACATAGTTCTAGACCGAAAAGTGGTTAATACGCTGAGCAGTAAATCCAGATACATCTGAAGTAACACAAGTTACATTGCTCAAGTATAAAAAAACTCAAAGGTAATGGTCTAAGCAGGAAAAGCCAGCATAACTGAAAAAACCCGAAGGTTAGTCTACTTAGGCCCAAAAAAAAAACAAAGTCAAAAGAAAGATAAGAAAATCAACGAAAAAGCAATCATCAAAATCAGATAATAAGATAAAGGTAACGAAATAAATTCAAAAATGTATAAACAAAAATCAAAGCGAATAAGTATCAAGGTAAGTAAATCAACTAATAAAGGCAATCATCAAATCAGACAACAAAGTTAAGGTAACGAATTAAATTCAAAGATAGATAATCAATCAAATCAAATAGGTAACAAGGTAAGTAAATCAACTAATAAAAGTAAACACTAAAATCAAACGATAGAATCAAAATCAAGGTAACAAAATAAATTCAAGAATACATAGCTAATCAAAGCTCATACCCACAGTATATCAGTTTTCAGCTACCTACAAAAAAAAACAATATCCGACACAATAGTCACAATTCGGTGTCAAATTCGGGAGGTTATCATAATCAAGATAATAGTCAAATTCGGGGAAGTCATAGCCAGGTGTGTCAAATCCGGGATATTCGTCAAATCCGGGAAAATGGTCACAATTAGGAAAACAGTCAATTTCGAGAAATTTGTCACAATCGAGTAAGGTCACAATTCAGGGTAATTTCCAAGCAAAATGCATACAGATAAGAATTAATTTTTAAGATAGCTTATAAACCCATAGTAAAAATTCAACAGAACAATGTGGTTATAAGAAATTGACAGAAAGAAAAATTAATATCACAAATAAATCAAGGTAAATATAGAATATTAAAAATAACCATTATTTAAGAAAATTTAAATTCAAGGAATAGAAATACAAATTGCTCATTAATTTTGTTTGAATCAGTTAGATGGACCATCAAAACCGGAATCGATGTACACCGGTTTCAAGTCTTGAACATGCCAAATACCCTTGCTATTACCGTGTTCATCCTGGAGTTAGTACGTACACGTACCGGTTTTCTTTTTGATCTTAAATGGACCTAGGAACTCAGGAGCCAATTTTGAGCTAAAATAATTGGCGGCGTTAGATAGCACTTTATTTTTACGCCATACCTCTTGACCAGAAACAAAATTGACCGGACGGTTTCTTGACTGCGCCGACCCAATTTTCTTATGAATTTTCTCAAAGAGCTGTTTAAAAGTTTCGATGCGTTTTCGAATGTAATTTTGACTGTCCGTCTCGGTCGATGGAATGCCTTCGGTGTAATCTTGCCCAAAAAGTTTATGTTCTCGCCCAAAGTTCACTAGATAGGGAGTATAACCAGTAGTTTCGTGACGTGATGTTCGAATAGCACAACCAATAGATGGAAGATTATCTTCCCAAGTTCGATAATCGTTTTGGTTGACATAAGATCGCAACATGCTTTTGACGACTCTATTGACACGTTCAGTATGATCAGCACGAGGATAATAAGATGCAGTATAGAAAATTTTGACCTTATACTTGTCACAAAGAGATTGGAATTCTTTGGATTTCATCTGAGTACCATTATCACAAGTTAGATACTGTGGAGCCCCATAAACCAAGAAAATGCCCTGTTCTATATGCTTGACTAACGTTTTCGCTGTAGCAGAACGGCAAGGAAAGAGAACGACATATTTACTGAAGTAGTCGGTAACCACCAAGTTGTGAGTATTGCCCTGTTTTGAACGAGGTAATGGTCCTACAAAATCTAGACTGATGGACTGCCAAGGTTCCCGAATATCGGGTCGATTACCCATTAAACCTGCTGGTGCTTTTTGCTCCACCTTATTTTGAGCACAAATATGACAAGATCGGACATACCTAGCAAAATCTGCTCTTATCTTAGGCCAATAGTAACGTTCAGCTATTCTCCAAAATGTTTTAAAAATTCCAACATGACCTGAAGTTGGAAGATCATGACAGGCAACCAGGACTTCTTTTCGATGATCTTTTGGCAAAACTATTTTCCAAGAACTGGACTGGTCAGGGAAGTTGGGACTTGTAGTTTTAACAAATTTAAAAAGATTACCATTTTCAACTCTCCAACAAGGAAATTTATCTGGTTATTCTTCCAACTTTTTCAACATATCGACCACTTATCAGAAGTGTTGGAGTAAGAAGGTAACGAATCCTCCACGGCTGCGATATCTTCTGTCAAAACTGGTACGGACCTAGATATAAAATCTGGCACTATATGCTCTTTGCCTTTTCGATGGATTAGTTGAAAATGATAAGGTTGTAAACGAAGTGCCCAACGACCAAGTCAACCCTGCGGATCCTTTAAATTATGTAACCACAATACCGAGTGATGGTCTGTGATTACCTTGAAATGAACTCCCTCTAAATAATGCCTAACTTTTTCCACACTCCAAATCACTGCAAGCCACTCCTTTTCCGTGAGTGTCAACTTCATTTCCTGCCTAGTAAGGGAACGTGAAAGATAGGCAATTACCTTTTCCCCATCATCGAATTGCTGGGTTAGAACAACACCTAAGCCATAAGAAGAAGCGTCAGTTTGAAGGGTAAACATGCGGTTAAAATCAGGACAGGACAAGACTGGAGCGGTAACAAGAGCTTCTTTAATTGACCTAAAGGATTCCTGACAATCTGGAGTCCATTCCCATTTTATGTTCTTTTTGGTAAGCCGAGTAATAGGGGCAATAACAGAGGAAATGTTAGGAACGAATCGTCTGGTACAGAAGCGGTCCCAATAAAACGTCGGATCTCAGTCACATTCTTTGGTGGTAATATATTAATAATAGCCTGCACTTTTTCTGGATCGGGCCTCAATCCTTTAGAATCCACAACATAACCAAGATATTTTAGCTGGGGTTTGCAAAAGTAACACTTCTCTTGAGAAACCTTTAGTCCGGCTTCTTCTAAACGGTCAAATACAAGACCTAATATCCTCAAATGGTCTGAAAAAGTCTTGGAAATAATAATGATGTCGTCTAAATAGACCATGACGTTGTTTTCTAAGTCAACACCTAAGACACGATCGATAATACGTTGCCAGGTAGCAGGCGCGTTGTTTAAACTGAAAGGCTTGCGCAGAAAATGGAAGAGGTTTCGACCTGGAACAGTGAATGAGGTAATCTCACGAGAAGACTCATCAAGAGGTACCTGCCAGAATGCTGATTTGATATCAATAGAGCTGATATATCGTGCGTCGCGGAAACGGTCTAAAATGGCTGAAATATAGGGAATGGGAAAGCTGTCTTTTTTAGTAATAGAATTGACCTTTCTAAAATCGATACAAAAGCGATAATCATTATCCTTCTTGTGTATCAAACATACAGGACTAGACCAGGGACTTTTCGATGGTTCTATTACACCTAGCCTTAACATTTCATCTATTTCCTTATCTATAATCGCCTGCTTGAACGGAGAGACAGGGTAATAACGCTGTTTAATAGGTCTTGAGCCAGGTTCTTTACAGTAACCAAGACCAGTACCCATTAAAGGAAATTTCTCCTTTACCAGCGAATCAAGAGCGGATCTTTTAGAAACAGACAAAGAATCGCCATCCACAATACTACAAATTTCAGGAAATTTATCTGAAAAATGCCAAACATTCTGTCTCAGATCAGGTACAATGTCCATGGCTTTCCAAAAATCGATACCTAAAATAAATCTATGAGCTAACTCTGGAAGTACTAAAATGTCTATTATACGTGTCCTATCTAACAAGGTTACAGGTGTCTGAAAATAACCTATACTTGAACAGGTCTGGCCATTAGCAACAGTACATGTGGTTTGATTTTTAATACGTTTTAAACCTAATCCCTGCAAAATTTCTAAACCAGGTTGACCAACAATAGTCCGAGTAGCTCCGGAATCTAGTAAGCCTAAAATAGGGTGACCCAAAATAGAAATCTCCAAATATGGGCGCTCATCGCCGTGCGCATGTGCAATAGTAAAGTCCAAAAAATTCTTATTAAGAAAATTAATGTCATTGGTCGGTGGAGTCGAAATAACAGGACAGGCCTGTCGACCTAACGACTCTCCCGAATACCACTTTGGACAATTTCTAGTAGTCACATCTGGAGTACCACAACGATAACAATGGATCTTCTTACTGCTAGGCCATTGCCGATTTAAATGGCGTGTCTGGTTGCAGTTCCAACAAGTAACTGGACGTCTAGAAAAAGATGGTCTTTCAGCTGGTGCTCGTGCTGCTGGTAATGCAACTTCATCAATGGGCGGTGGATGATCACTATATAAGCTAGAAGTAGATGTATCAGAAGCCAAGAAAGCAAAATCAGATTCAACAAAATTTTGTCGCCTCCTAGATGGTGGAATATAATGATCAGCTCGGTACTTTTTAGCTTCAAGCTTAGGGCACTCAGTCTCTAGCTCTTCCAATGAATTAACAACAGGAAGCTGAGTTGTGTAAAATGGAGACAAATTCCTAGAAATGATATCCAGCTGAACATCGTCAGACATACCTCCATAATGCCTAAGCAAAGCACTCATACTAGACAAATAATCAACGATACTCTCAGACTGGTCTTGCGTTCTTTCCAAAATTTCTTTAAATAACCTAGCTTTATAATCAGGTGGTTCAAAATGTCTACACAGGAGATCAGATAAACTTTTCCAGTTAACAAACCTAGCTCGATTAGCACGGAACCAATTCAAGGCTCTGCCAGAAAACAAATCTATTGCCGACTCAAATAATTCCTGTTCAGATATACCCCTAGCAATACGTAACTCAGAAACTCTTTCTAAAAAGTTGTGAACTGAAAGTTGTTTACAGTCACCTGAGAATTTAAGATTCCATTTTTCACAATACGAGTTTTAAAATTACTAGAGTGACATGAACGAATTTTAGTTGGCGTGGAATTAGTTGGTGGTTTATTAGAATTTAAACTATAGAAACAGAAGAGTCAGAATCCGAATCGTCTAACTGCGTTTTACTTAACAAAGCACTCAAATCTTTATCCGATTTCAACAGTGAATCTAAACTATCTAAAGCAGATAATATTTCTAGCAAAGAATCAGATCTAATTTTTAACTGTTCTTCTTTAAGATTAGCGGTAGGTATTCGATTAATTCGATTCAACAAGTGAACGAGACGTGATTGAATACGTTCAAAATTAGCTTTAGACTTAGTGTCTCCTGCTAAACTTTCTACTGAAGTTTGGAGATCTTTTAATGTTGTTAAAATATATTCGATTTCACTGTAAAATTTAAGCTTATATGGTGCATAATTTAGAGGTTTGCCTTTCTTTTCTAATTGTAAAACTGGACGTAAAGCTGCTCTTAATTGTTCAACAGTTTTTGAATCATCAGCTGGTAAACCACGAATACTAAGTTCATAGACAAGCATCTCTTTCCTAAGATAATTAACTATCATATTGTAATCCATCTTTACTGACTCAATAAGATAACAAAAGATAACAAAATTATAAACGAATAAAGAAAATTAGCAGGTAAATATAAATCAGCATAAAAAATAAAGGTAGCTGTCCTCTACGGAGAGCTCAATATGTAAATCAATGCGCAATATAGGGATATCAAAAAAAAATCACCTAGTAAGCAATCAAATAATAACAATGAAATAACAATGCTGGATAAATATTAAATCACTAGTTATCAACATAATGCAACAACAATATACAATGCTACCAATTCATGAAAATCACCTGGAAAATAAATCTAATAAGGCATACAGGACATAAATTAGAACAAATTTGCAATTTATCAAGAAAAGGTCTCTCAAAAAAAGATAGCCCCTTAAGTTGGGACGCCAAATTTGCAATTTTGTAAAGAATAGGTCTCCTCAAAAAAAAATTAGCCCTTTGAGTTGGGCGCCAAATTTGCAACACGTTTTTTTTTTAAGATTGAACTCAATGATTTTTTTTCCAATTAATAAAAAGAAATGAACCTAGCCCCGGAGAGTCGCGTTACAAAGCCCGGCCCTTGTCGTGGGGTCGTTTAAGCGCCACCCGTTCTAGCCAGCTAAACGGAAAAAGCTCGGCTGGTGTTGTACCGCTCATAAAATTAACCGGTTCTTGGTACTTAATTTCAAACTTTCAAGAAAATGAGAATAATTATGACACTATAATCAACTAACTTAACCTATCATGAAAACACAATCTAAAAATTTAATGAACACTATATTTGCTACGAAATCCATTTTTTTTTGCAAACGCAGCAACAACCTATCTGGAGAAAAAGGTTATATTAAAATGTGGTTGAGTAGACAAAAGAATGTCAAATGACTTAAAGTAATGAATAAAATAATCAGAGTACAATATGAAGATTGTACGTACAGAGACCAATTCAGTTGGAAAACCTCGGTTCTATATGCCTTATCACTAAATGCACTAAAACACTACTTTTCAAAGTGATCACTTGACGTAGACTAAGCTTCTTACAAATAGGTAGGCGTGCGCTAATAGCTGCACTGATGGTGATAATGTACCGCAATGAACGGACACAATGATTAGATCAAAAAACTTGAGAAGTTAATAAAAGCACCAGATTAGATTAAAACTATGGTTAGCTTGATTCATATGATAAAAAGATAAAATTCAGAGCGGTTATATCTGCCGACTAATGAATGAAAAGAATGAAGTTATCCAGCCAGCGCTTGACTTTTAAAGTGAGAAAACAACTCAAAGCAATTAGATTAACTGGTTCGATAAACCAGTGAATAAATGTAAATTAAATTAATTAAAATCAATGAGCTACCTCAATTCAATGTTTGATTTATATGAATAAAAGCAAACGAAGAGTAAACATAAGAAACAATGAGACACCAAACTTATACCCAAATCCCGTCGTCGAACTCTGTCGATGGCCTCTAGTGCGGGAATCACAAGTTGAGGCCCTTCACTGACGCTTCTGGCCTTCCAGAGAAAAGGTTGTGGACCTGCTTCTGGCCCTTCAGAACAAGTGGTAGTTCTGCACTTGAACTTCTGTCCACCAGAAAAACCCTGAAATAATCCAGCACGCATTAAATGAAGCCCCCTCACTTTAATAAAAATCATAGACCCCCTCCCTCTTTGCATAAATACATCTTCTTTATAAAACAAATTTTCCCAGACAAAAAAAAAACCCATGGACTTGCAGTGCAATAAAGCAAATAAAAGAGATATTAAGGTTCAGGCAACTTGAATATAAAAAGATTGGTATGAATCACCCCTAAAAGAATATATAAACTTCCCCATATGATCAAAATTAAAGTTGCATTAAAATAAAAATTCGGATCAGATAAAATGGAGTAGATAAGATAACACATGGGAAAAGCAAATGGCGTTATGTGCACAAAAAAAAGGTAGATAAGCAATCAATTTCATTAATTTAGGCAAAAATGGTAGCGATATTTACCTCGAACTCGGACTTGAGGATGGATTAGGAGATATTCGACGGTCTCGGTCTTATGGGACGAACGTGGAAGCCGCTATAAATAATGGAAACAAAAAAAAAATTAGCAACATGTCGGTCACGTGCTTCATAGGCCACAGAAAAAGGAATCCAGAGAAAATGCTTACCTAGTACAGCATGTAGAGCCCGAATAATCGGTCGTGTTAAAACACAAACAGACACGACACAAGAAATCCCCTATCAAAAGGGTTGCATTATATCACAATACTTAAAACGTGAAGTTCCCAGCCGCCCTGGCAAGCGTTCGTCTTACGTTCTGGTCAAACTAGCAAAGGCCCGTCCACCCGTTCGTCAATTCGCCTTCGAGATTAAATCCTGCGCCACAAGTAGTGATGGGCTGAAAACATGACGAGTGATTCGATACAACGAATAATTCTAAGAAAATAAACGCCTTAATTCACGCTTATTATGATGATAAATGACGGCAGAAGCCACGAATAGTGAGCTAAAATTACATTCTTCCAGAAATGCTAGGAAATGCTCTAACAGGAATGATACACCTTCAAAAATCTAAATCGAGAATGAAAAACGCGCGATAGATAGCC
>JAEQML010070690.1:0-16625 GCA_016904865.1 Pissodes strobi | reverse complement strand
TTATTATTATTATTATTATTATTATTATTATTATTATTATTATTATTCATAAACAAATATAGTGCTTCATGTTTGTAAAACTGTACCTATTAGATACTACAAATAATGTGTATTCATTAAGTAAACACAAACTATAATCTAAAGTGTAATGCATTTTTCAACTTAAATAATAGCATAATGATTACTACTGTATGTAGGGGAATCAACACCTTGTCGTCGGTGAGAGCTCAGTAACTCTCGTGGCAAGCGTGGCGTTTAAATGCCAAAAACCTCCAAATGGCGATTATTATAACAACAGGAAGTATACCCCAGGTCAGTAGATCATCTAATGACAACTCACACCCCTTGCAAAAGGGCTGCCTCTAGGATTCTAGGGGAGGCAAAAACTCGGCATAATTGTAAATAAAAGATTCAAGGATAGAATAATAAAAATGAATTCAACATCAGCCATAGTAACCTACATCGTATTAAGAATATCCAAAAGATACAGCCTCCAAATTGTTCAAGTATACGCCCCTACAAGTTCCTCTGAAGATATCGAAATAGAACAACTATACGAGGATATAACTTCCGCAATCAAAGTAGAAAAACCTATTTCTCAGTTATCATGGCCGATTTTAATGCCAAAGTCGGCAACCTCAATAACCACAACATTCCAAATAGAGGAAATTTTGGCCTCAGTAACGGTAATGAAAGAGGGGAAATAAATTACCTCCAAAGGGAAAACCTGTTCTTGATGAACTCCTTTTCTTTGAAAAACCAAAAAATCGAATGGAGAAGTCCCGCCCCTCAAACTAAAAACGAGATTGTCTATATCACAAGCAACAAAAGATATATCATAACAGACATCACGACCTTAAATAAGTTTGATCTAGGAAGCGACCACAGACTCGTTGGGGCGACAGTTCTGTTAAATGTGAAATAGGAAAGAAACAAATTAATATATCCTAGAAGGTTTCCCACTTTATCGGAATCACAAAAATACAAGGACGATTGTCAGAAAGTTTTAAACAAAAAACTTTTACCAATAACGAAACTGGAATCAATGATAATAAACGAATTAGAACACAAAATTAGAACGGACATCAAGACAGCTACGAAAAGAATTTGCCATACTAAAAAACCCCAGAACCCCAAAATATCAACACAGATACAAAACTTAATGAAGGAAAGAAGAAATATGGAAAAGGGCACGCCAGAATACTTGGAACTAAATAAGAATATTAGAAATAAAATAAGAGAAGACGCGAGAAACTACAACACGGAACTTGGAAGGAATATAATACCACCTATGTTGGGGTTTGGAACCTTCGGCAACATGTACTAAAACTGAGCTTTATCCACAATACCGAAATAGAATTTTTGCACTCGACGCGCGTTTCGCTAACCATGTTAGCATCATCAGGAGATGATTAAAACTAAAATTAAAATCTACCTAACTCCCTTTTATACTACTGTTTGCTCAATCAAGCGGAACTAAAAAGGACCAATCCTGGAATCCCACTAGTCACGCTGGATTAACCAATACAATGGACTATACGGAATAGGCCCTCTATCTCTATTTAAACTATTCTTACATTTAATAATTTCCATACTTTCATATGCGTCTAATAATCTCCTATCAGTTATATTATGAATTAATTTTAAATTTTTATTGTTATTCTATGATTATTATCAAAAGCATGCTCGGCAACACTTGATTTTTCTGTTCTACCATACTTTAAATGAGCTATATGTTCTTTGAATCTCGTCTGTATAGATCGTCTAGTTTGCCCAACATATTTTTGGTTACAATCCATACATCCAATTTCATATATTCCACTTCTTTCTAACATTTCAATTTTGTCCTTTGGACCACCTAATAGTTTCTTAATGTTAAACTGAGTCTGGTATACTAATTTTAAACCTACTTCCTTAAAAACTTTTTGGAGTCCTCTAGTATACTGAGGATTATACGGTATCGAAACATATTTTGTATTTTCATCCTGATTAACGAAAGAAGTGGAATCACGAATGGTCTTTCTAAACAAATGCCTATTAATTAGTCTATTTATTAAGTTAGTATTGAAACCATTAACTTCCGCTATATTCCTAATTGTTTCCTTTTCCTTATTAAATCTTTCTCTGCTAAGAGGAAAGTTAACCATACGGTGTATAGTGCGCCAAGCGAGTGAACCTTAACGACGACTGAGGGGGGTAGAGGACTAGCACGTAAAAAATCTTGCCTTCCCATAGTCGCACGAGGTTATTCTTACCATATTATTGTTGATAATATTGATTAGTTTAAGACGTTAAAATTAATTACAGTTTTTTTTATATTACAGTCTTATAGTACAAAATATGTCATATAATAATATCTTATTTTTATAATAAGGATAGTATTCTATGATATTTGTTGTATGTATTACAAATTAATCAAATCATGCATTACATAAATATATAATAATAAGTAGAATTCGTTTCTCGATGGTTTTGTATTTACGTCATCGATGACGTCGCTTAATTTGAAAAAAAAACGGTTTATCGTAGCTAATTCATATAAATTCTCTAGCGTTCAATTTTTGTATTAAAAGCTAGGTAATATTGAAGCAAATATGTTCTTAAACGCTCTTTATAGAACGTTCGGATTTGTTTTGTAATAAAAATTTGAATTTAGAGAGTTCAGTTAAGAGAGTTATCCGAAATATATAAAAATTAGTTAACCGCGTATAATAATCACCAAATGCAAGAAAAATATAAGAAAAGTTAAAAATCGTCAAAGATATCCTCAAATTAAGGGTCTGATGATATATAGGTTGTGTCGATTTTGCAAATTTTCTTTTTTTTTCGCTAGAAAAAGGGTGTCCTATAGAGTAGCTTAAACCAAAAAAATCGGAGGATTTGCCACATTTGAGCCGAAAAAATATCCGTGTTTTGAGCCTAAATTGCCCTAGAAGGGCAAACTTCCACTACGACTTTCCCAGGTGTCACGTGAAAATATTGAAATTGTAACGTGAAAATAATGAAATTTTAGTAACCGACACCGGGGACCTGGCACAGTGTTTCCAAAAGTTGCACATTTTCTTATGGGGAATAACAGTGTTGTTTACTATTTAAGCATATTTAATATTCCACTTCACGCATGACCCTCCGCTCGCTTCGGGGGCGCAACCAAACAAAACTAACCCAAGGCATGCCGGAAATAAAAAAAAATTTAAATTTGTCAGTCGAAAATGCAAATATTTTTTAGTTTGTTTTTCCTCATTTGGGAATGTCTTGGGTTAGTTTGGGTTAGGTTTGTTTGGTTACGCCCCCGGAGCGAGCGGAGGGCCATGTATGAAGTGAAATATTTGACGAATATATACATACCTACAAAGGAATAGTGTAATCGAATGAGTGTCTCTTTCATTTCGATGTATGAATGCAAATGCACATTGAAAAATCATCAACGCAGCCACGTTTACCATACGGCGGGCAATGATATCATTATGGCAGGATCGACCATCCCTTCATCTTCATTCAATCGGACTACTGGGGGTCTTGGCCAACAGCAATGTGTCCTGGCATGACCACGTTGCTAACGTCGCAAAATCAGCTTCCCAGAAGCTTGGTACGCTATTTCGCAACAAAGAATGTATACACTGCAGCATTTGCTCTTGCTTTACAAAGCGCAAATAAGACCGTGCTTAGAATATTGCTCACACATCTGGGGTGCCACGCCAGAGCACACCCTAAAGCTACTGGATTCCGTTCAGAAGAGAGTTGTGCGTCTCGTCGGTGACCCGGAGTTGACACGGAATCTGGATAGTCTGAAAGACCGCAAACATGTGACCGAGAAATCCCTGTTTTACAGATACTTTTACGGCAGATGTTCCCAGGATTTGGCCCTCCTTATCCCGCCCCTGACAACGCCTATCAGACAGTCAGGATAGACGGCAAGAGCGCACCGGTTCGTCGTACAACTGGAAACACCTAGAACATCGCTTTACAAGAACTCCTTTGTCTGGCGCACTGCATCACTGTGAAACTCACTCCCAGGACGCATATTCGGATGTAACAAGCAAGATGTCCATTCGACTATGCCGAACGTTTCTTCATATGAGACGTGCACGATAGCATTTAGTCGTATGTCGTGACTGTTACATAGAATCAACAAATAAGTCTTCAATTATTTAAGCACTTCATGCATGGCCCTCCGCTCGCTTCGCTCTCTATACGGGGGCTCAACAAATAGAAACTAACCAGGTGCTAACCAAAACTAACCTAAATTTTTTTTTAATATTTTGGGTTAGTTTTGGTTAACACTTGGTTAGTTTCTGTTTGTTGAGCCCCCGTAGCGAGCTAAGCGAGCGGAGGGCCATGCATGAAGTGTTAAAATAATTGAAGACTTATTTGTTGATTCTATGTAACAGTCACGACATCTGACTAAATGCTATCGTGTACATCACATATAAAGAAACGATCGACATTGCCGAATGGACATCTTGCCTGTTACATGCGAATATCCTCCCAGGACATCTGTTCCCCTAACTAAATATTCAAGAACCGTGTCAAACAACATCTTCGCACACACACCGCTCGTCGAGCAATATAGGATGTGCTACTGCCATAAAAAAATCATTCACCTAAATAAAAAAAGAGTAGAGACACTTATAGCACAGCTTATTCACTACCAGCTAGTGAACTCTATCGAAATCGGAAAGGTGGTGTGTCGGGCACTGTGCTCTGAGCGGTTCGGTTCCACAAATGAATTTAAAATGAATTTTCGCTTCAAAATACATGACAAACTCGTCCGAAGCCTCGGCTATCGCCCTGAGAGGTTCGGAAATTTCGGATTTTTGTACAATTATTGTGCGTTTTAAAATAATTTTTAAACGGATTTTGACGATAAAATAGTTATTTATGCAACAAGTGTGTAAAATGAATCTTTTTTTATGAATGGGAATATTGATAAAAAAAATTAATTGAAATCGAATAAAAAAGGGTACTTTACACATAAGTAGCATACAAAATTTTTTCTACTACCGAAAAATATATGAAAAAACAAAAATATTATTAAATTACTTTACGCACTAGTGCGTAAAATAACTTCGCACTGCACATTAAAAAAGCCTATTTTACGAATCTTAGAGAGTGCGTAAAGTGAGTACTTTACGCACGGTAGTATAAAAAGCATATTTTAAATTAAACGAACTGTCAAAAGTTTTATTCAGATGCCCAGGTGTTTAAAACAATATTAAGTCATGACCCTCTTCTAAAATTTGCAAAACTTGGTTATTGACTTTCCCAAATCAAAGGATGCCGATGCAAGATGACTAGCTGGTAGTAAATAAGCTGCGCTTATACCGCACCATTTTTCTAACGAAACTACAGTAAACGTCTGGCAACAGTGTGCCTTCTTAAATATCTTTGTTTTGGCTATTGTGACCCGAGTATAACAGTTTGTTATACTCGGATTGTGACCACATACCTGTGGTATGTGATTGTGACAGTTGACAGTAAAAAGGAGGATGGATATTTACAAGTAAAATCTAATTTTGTCCAATGGGGCTATGCGTCGCTTTAAATTAGGACCGGAACAAAACGTAGGTCTCTCGTTCGACGCAAATGTATCCTAGTTAATATTTTCACCCGACAATTGATGTTGAGATGTGTTTTGTCTATATTTCTAGTGCTTTTGTGAAGTGGTGCTGAAAATTTGTGTCAAAACTCGAACTTTGAGGGCATTTTTTTAGTTCAAATGTAGCGGATCTTCCGACTTTTTTGGCTTAAACTACTCTATAGGACACCCCCTTTCTAGTGAAAAAAGAGAATTTGCAAAATCGACAAAACCTATATATCACCAGACCGTACAAACCAAATAATATAAATAACCACACAGTCCGGCATCGGCAATTTCCACGCCAATGGCTAAAGCAAGTCGCTGCCGAAATTTTAAAATATGTAAAAAAAATTAGGTGTTGGTCTAGGGTCAAAGTGTATTTAATATATCCTGCGACCAATCACCAATCTGCCTCCCGCTAAAAACCAAGTAAACGTCGCACTGTTGCCTATTGTCGCGTATTTTAAATAGCTTGAAGGCGAATAAAATATAAATATTACAAATATTATAGTATTCCGTATTTCCCTGTGTAAATAAAATAGTAAATAATAGAAGACAGTAGTATTAAGGAAAATAACAAAATTAAGTATTCAAGTAGGAAATTTAAATATGTAAATTCACTATAGGAAACTAGACAGAAAATAAATTAGGATTATTGGGAAAAAAATGTGGCAGCATCTAAATATGCGAAGACATTTTTTGCCCGCATTCTTTTCGTCCGGGTTCTTTCATTTGGCAAACAGTACTAAAAAATGAAAGCTGGCCATTTTATGTTGGTCGCAGTGGAAGGAATCATTAGGAATATATCGGTTAGTAGCAGTATTTTTTCTGTAAATATCAAATTCTAATGTGTTATTATCGTTCCTAATCACTAAAGTATCCAAGAAAGGTAGTTGTCCATTGTTCTCGATTTCATAATTGAATTTGATGGTGGGGAAACGGTTGTTTAGTTTTGTTACAAAATCTTCAATATTAGCGGTTTTTGTGTCGAATATCGCGAAAATGTCATCCACATATCTGTACCATACCCTTGGAAAATATTCGAACTCTTGGCTTATTTCATTTTCAAATTTACTCATGAAAAGATTAGCTAAGAACGGCGATAAACAGTTGCCCATTGCCGTGCCTTCAAGTTGTTGGTAATAGTCATTTTTATATTGGAAATAATTTTGATCCATGCAAAGTTTGATTAAAGTTAAATATTCTTGTTTGATTTCGTTATCAAAACTATTCATCTCAAGTAATTCTCCAAGGTATTGCAAGGTCTGTGGGATTGGTACACTAGGGAACAATGAGCTAACATCAAACGAGATTAAAATTTCACCTTCATTAAGAATCGTATCTTTAATTTTGTTTATGAAATCTAAGGAATTTAGTACTCCTGAATTCTGTTGTTTTATAGGTAAATTTTCAAACTGGTTTGCTAGCCACTTGGATATATTATAAGTTGGCGATCCTATTGCCGAGACTATGGGACGCATTGCCTTCCCAGGTTTATGAATCTTGGGAAGACAATATAGTTTCGGCATAGTAGGATTACTGACAGATAATTTGTATTTAATTTGATCAGAAATAAGGTTGCTACATTTCTTCAAAGTGTTTTTAACTTGTGTTACCATTTTAGATAATGGATTCCTTATTTTCAATATAAAAATGACTATTACCAACAACTTGAAGGCACGGCAATGGGCAACTGTTTATCGCCGTTCTTAGCTAATCTTTTCATGAGTAAATTTGAAAATGAAATAAGCCAAGAGTTCGAATATTTTCCAAGGGTATGGTACAGATATGTGGATGACATTTTCGCGATATTCGACACAAAAACCGCTAATATTGAAGATTTTGTAACAAAACTAAACAACCGTTTCCCCACCATCAAATTCAATTATGAAATCGAGAACAATGGACAACTACCTTTCTTGGATACTTTAGTGATTAGGAACGATAATAACACATTAGAATTTGATATTTACAGAAAAAATACTGCTACTAACCGATATATTCCTAATGATTCCTTCCACTGCGACCAACATAAAATGGCCAGCTTTCATTTTTTAGTACTGTTTGCCAAATGAAAGAACCCGGACGAAAAGAATGCGGGCAAAAAATGTCTTCGCATATTTAGATGCTGCCACATTTTTTTCCCAATAATCCTAATTTATTTTCTGTCTAGTTTCCTATAGTGAATTTACATATTTAAATTTCCTACTTGAATACTTAATTTTGTTATTTTCCTTAATACTACTGTCTTCTATTATTTACTATTTTATTTACACAGGGAAATACGGAATACTATAATATTTGTAATATTTATATTTTATTCGCCTTCAAGCTATTTAAAATACGCGACAATAGGCAACAGTGCGACGTTTACTTGGTTTTTAGCGGGAGGCAGATTGGTGATTGGTCGCAGGATATATTAAATACACTTTGACCCTAGACCAACACCTAATTTTTTTTACATATTTTAAAATTTCGGCAGCGACTTGCTTTAGCCATTGGCGTGGAAATTGCCGATGCCGGACTGTGTGGTTATTTATATTATTTGGTTTGTACGGTCTGGTGATATATAGGTTTTGTCGATTTTGCAAATTCTCTTTTTTCACTAGAAAGGGGGTGTCCTATAGAGTAGTTTAAGCCAAAAAAGTCGGAAGATCCGCTACATTTGAACTAAAAAAATGCCCTCAAAGTTCGAGTTTTGACACAAATTTTCAGCACCACTTCACAAAAGCACTAGAAATATAGACAAAACACATCTCAACATCAATTGTCGGGTGAAAATATTAACTAGGATACATTTGCGTCGAACGAGAGACCTACGTTTTGTTCCGGTCCTAATTTAAAGCGACGCATAGCCCCATTGGACAAAATTAGATTTTACTTGTAAATATCCATCCTCCTTTTTACTGTCAACTGTCACAATCACATACCACAGGTATGTGGTCACAATCCGAGTATAACAAACTGTTATACTCGGGTCACAATAGCCAAAACAAAGATATTTAAGAAGGCACACTGTTGCCAGACGTTTACTGTAGTTTCGTTAGAAAAATGGTGCGGTATAAGCGCAGCTTATTTACTACCAGCTAGTCATCTTGCATCGGCATCCTTTGATTTGGGAAAGTCAATAACCAAGTTTTGCAAATTTTAGAAGAGGGTCATGACTTAATATTGTTTTAAACACCTGGGCATCTGAATAAAACTTTTGACAGTTCGTTTAATTTAAAATATGCTTTTTATACTACCGTGCGTAAAGTACTCACTTTACGCACTCTCTAAGATTCGTAAAATAGGCTTTTTTAATGTGCAGTGCGAAGTTATTTTACGCACTAGTGCGTAAAGTAATTTAATAATATTTTTGTTTTTTCATATATTTTTCGGTAGTAGAAAAAATTTTGTATGCTACTTATGTGTAAAGTACCCTTTTTTATTCGATTTCAATTAATTTTTTTTATCAATATTCCCATTCATAAAAAAAGATTCATTTTACACACTTGTTGCATAAATAACTATTTTATCGTCAAAATCCGTTTAAAAATTATTTTAAAACGCACAATAATTGTACAAAAATCCGAAATTTCCGAACCTCTCAGGGCGATAGCCGAGGCTTCGGACGAGTTTGTCATGTATTTTGAAGCGAAAATTCATTTTAAATTCATTTGTGGAACCGAACCGCTCAGAGCACAGTGCCCGACACACCACCTTTCCGATTTCGATAGAGTTCACTAGCTGGTAGTGAATAAGCTGTGCTATAAGTGTCTCTACTCTTTTTTTATTTAGGTGAATGATTTTTTTATGGCAGTAGCACATCCTATATTGCTCGACGAGCGGTGTGTGTGCGAAGATGTTGTTTGACACGGTTCTTGAATATTTAGTTAGGGGAACAGATGTCCTGGGAGGATATTCGCATGTAACAGGCAAGATGTCCATTCGGCAATGTCGATCGTTTCTTTATATGTGATGTACACGATAGCATTTAGTCAGATGTCGTGACTGTTACATAGAATCAACAAATAAGTCTTCAATTATTTTAACACTTCATGCATGGCCCTCCGCTCGCTTAGCTCGCTACGGGGGCTCAACAAACAGAAACTAACCAAGTGTTAACCAAAACTAACCCAAAATATTAAAAAAAAATTTAGGTTAGTTTTGGTTAGCACCTGGTTAGTTTCTATTTGTTGAGCCCCCGTATAGAGAGCGAAGCGAGCGGAGGGCCATGCATGAAGTGCTTAAATAATTGAAGACTTATTTGTTGATTCTATGTAACAGTCACGACATACGACTAAATGCTATCGTGCACGTCTCATATGAAGAAACGTTCGGCATAGTCGAATGGACATCTTGCTTGTTACATCCGAATATGCGTCCTGGGAGTGAGTTTCACAGTGATGCAGTGCGCCAGACAAAGGAGTTCTTGTAAAGCGATGTTCTAGGTGTTTCCAGTTGTACGACGAACCGGTGCGCTCTTGCCGTCTATCCTGACTGTCTGATAGGCGTTGTCAGGGGCGGGATAAGGAGGGCCAAATCCTGGGAACATCTGCCGTAAAAGTATCTGTAAAACAGGGATTTCTCGGTCACATGTTTGCGGTCTTTCAGACTATCCAGATTCCGTGTCAACTCCGGGTCACCGACGAGACGCACAACTCTCTTCTGAACGGAATCCAGTAGCTTTAGGGTGTGCTCTGGCGTGGCACCCCAGATGTGTGAGCAATATTCTAAGCACGGTCTTATTTGCGCTTTGTAAAGCAAGAGCAAATGCTGCAGTGTATACATTCTTTGTTGCGAAATAGCGTACCAAGCTTCTGGGAAGCTGATTTTGCGACGTTAGCAACGTGGTCATGCCAGGACACATTGCTGTTGGCCAAGACCCCCAGTAGTCCGATTGAATGAAGATGAAGGGATGGTCGATCCTGCCATAATGATATCATTGCCCGCCGTATGGTAAACGTGGCTGCGTTGATGATTTTTCAATGTGCATTTGCATTCATACATCGAAATGAAAGAGACACTCATTCGATTACACTATTCCTTTGTAGGTATGTATATATTCGTCAAATATTTCACTTCATACATGGCCCTCTGCTCGCTCCGGGGGCGTAACCAAACAAACCTAACCCAAACTAACCCAAGACATTCCCAAATGAGGAAAAACAAACTAAAAAATATTTGCATTTTCGACTGACAAATTTAAATTTTTTTTTATTTCCGGCATGCCTTGGGTTAGTTTTGTTTGGTTGCGCCCCCGAAGCGAGCGGAGGGTCATGCGTGAAGTGGAATATTAAATATGCTTAAATAGTAAACAACACTGTTATTCCCCATAAGAAAATGTGCAACTTTTGGAAACACTGTGCCAGGTCCCCGGTGTCGGTTACTAAAATTTCATTATTTTCACGTTACAATTTCAATATTTTCACGTGACACCTGGGAAAGTCGTAGTGGAAGTTTGCCCTTCTAGGGCAATTTAGGCTCAAAACACGGATATTTTTTCGGCTCAAATGTGGCAAATCCTCCGATTTTTTTGGTTTAAGCTACTCTATAGGACACCCTTTTTCTAGCGAAAAAAAAAGAAAATTTGCAAAATCGACACAACCTATATATCATCAGACCCTTAATTTGAGGATATCTTTGACGATTTTTAACTTTTCTTATATTTTTCTTGCATTTGGTGATTATTATACGCGGTTAACTAATTTTTATATATTTCGGATAACTCTCTTAACTGAACTCTCTAAATTCAAATTTTTATTACAAAACAAATCCGAACGTTCTATAAAGAGCGTTTAAGAACATATTTGCTTCAATATTACCTAGCTTTTAATACAAAAATTGAACGCTAGAGAATTTATATGAATTAGCTACGATAAACCGTTTTTTTTTCAAATTAAGCGACGTCATCGATGACGTAAATACAAAACCATCGAGAAACGAATTCTACTTATTATTATATATTTATGTAATGCATGATTTGATTAATTTGTAATACATACAACAAATATCATAGAATACTATCCTTATTATAAAAATAAGATATTATTATATGACATATTTTGTACTATAAGACTGTAATATAAAAAAAACTGTAATTAATTTTAACGTCTTAAACTAATCAATATTATCAACAATAATATGGTAAGAATAACCTCGTGCGACTATGGGAAGGCAAGATTTTTTACGTGCTAGTCCTCTACCCCCCTCAGTCGTCGTTAAGGTTCACTCGCTTGGCGCACTATACACCGTATGGTTAACTTTCCTCTTAGCAGAGAAAGATTTAATAAGGAAAAGGAAACAATTAGGAATATAGCGGAAGTTAATGGTTTCAATACTAACTTAATAAATAGACTAATTAATAGGCATTTGTTTAGAAAGACCATTCGTGATTCCACTTCTTTCGTTAATCAGGATGAAAATACAAAATATGTTTCGATACCGTATAATCCTCAGTATACTAGAGGACTCCAAAAAGTTTTTAAGGAAGTAGGTTTAAAATTAGTATACCAGACTCAGTTTAACATTAAGAAACTATTAGGTGGTCCAAAGGACAAAATTGAAATGTTAGAAAGAAGTGGAATATATGAAATTGGATGTATGGATTGTAAACAAAAATATGTTGGGCAAACTAGACGATCTATACAGACGAGATTCAAAGAACATATAGCTCATTTAAAGTATGGTAGAACAGAAAAATCAAGTGTTGCCGAGCATGCTTTTGATAATAATCATAGAATAACAATAAAAATTTAAAATTAATTCATAATATAACTGATAGGAGATTATTAGACGCATATGAAAGTATGGAAATTATTAAATGTAAGAATAGTTTAAATAGAGATAGAGGGCCTATTCCGTATAGTCCATTGTATTGGTTAATCCAGCGTGACTAGTGGGATTCCAGGATTGGTCCTTTTTAGTTCCGCTTGATTGAGCAAACAGTAGTATAAAAGGGAGTTAGGTAGATTTTAATTTTAGTTTTAATCATCTCCTGATGATGCTAACATGGTTAGCGAAACGCGCGTCGAGTGCAAAAATTCTGTTTCGGTATTGTGGATAAAGCTCAGTTTTAGGAATATAATAGAGAACAACAGAAATATGAAAGTTTTAAAAGCAAATAACTCAATCGGAAAAACACGGATACACAAATTGAAAAATTAACAGGCCTAATAAAATGCGAAAAGCAGGAAATTATCGAGATAATCGAACGTTTCTATAAATCATTGTACTCTTCTAAAAATGTAAAACTACGAAACTTAAGATCTTTACAACTCACATATGTTGGCTCTGAAGATCTGCCTGACATAACAGAAGTTGAAATTGTACTGGCCTTTTCTCAGATGGAAAATGGCCGTGCCCCCGGAGAGGACGGTATCACCAAGGAAATGCTGCAGCTAGGAGGAACTGCTGTAAACGAGTTGTTGAGTATCCTTTTTAATAGATGTCTTTAAAGTGGAATGGTTCCTGACGACTGGAATAATGCTCAGGTTGTTATATTGCACAAAAAGGGTGATAGACTAAATATAGAAAATCACCGACCCATAAGCCTCCTATCTCATCCATATAAATTGCTTACAAAAATTATCACCAACAGACTATCCAACAAATGTGACAGCTACCAACCGCCTGAGCAAGCTGGGTTTCGCAAGGGGTATGGCACTCTAGAACAGATACAATATATTAAAACACTTGTAGAAAAATTCAACGAATACAATGTATCTCTACACCTAGCTCTTATTGACTATAATAAAGCTTTTGACTCCGTCGAACTCTGGGCCATATTCCAAGGCATGGATAGCGCAAGAATAGACAGCAGATACAAGGACCTAATGAAAAACATTTATGGTAGAGCAACATTACATAAAGGAGTTAGCCAAGGAGACACCATTTTGCCAAAGCTCTTTACGCTAGCGTTAGAGGATGTGTTTAGACAGCTCAACTGGGATAACAAAGGGATTAACATCGACAGTTGATATTTAAACGACCTCCGCTTTGCGGATGACATCGTCTTGATTAGTAGCGACTTGGCAGAAATTAAGGAAATGATCTCAGAGTTAAACTAGCTTTGGAAAAAGTGGGCCTAACAATGAACGTAGCAAAGACAAAAAAAATTAACCAACGACACAACTCTAATAGTAATAGGGGACAAATCGATTGACATAGTCAACGAATACGTATACCTGGGACATAGAATAAAACTCGGGATCGAAAACCAACAAGCAGAAATCAGAAGAAGAATTAGTATGACTTCGGCTGCCACAGGAAAACTAGGCAACATACTAAAGAATAAAGATATCCCGATCAACCTAAAACCCAAGGTCTTTAATAGCTGCGTCCTACCGGTTATGACTTGCGGATTAGAAACAACAACACTGGCAATCAGACAGCAAATAAACTTAGAACAACACAACGCGCAATAGAGAGGCTTATGCTTGGAATTAGTCTCCAGGGCCACATTTGCAATGAGGAAATATGCCTTGGGCAGAGGATGCGATCAAGCAAATAGAGATGCTAAAATGGGCCTGGGCGGGTCATATTGCCAGACAAGACGACACAAGATGAACGAGGCGCAAAATACAATGGAGACCTAGATTACAAAAAAGAAGCGTAGGGCGACCTCCCAAACGATGGATGGACGACATCAAATAGATAGCAGGCATAAACTGGTATCAGAGAGCAAGAGATCAAGACAGATGGAAGGAGCTTGGAGAGGCTTATGTCCAGGAGTGGAGAGTGAAGTGCTGCTGAAGAAGAAGAAGATGAAGAAGAAGACTGTATGGATTGGACATTGGACAGGCCTGCTAAAATTAATAATAATTACAACTAAGGACTAAAAGATTTTTAGCACAATTTTTATGTACGGTCGTTTGTCTACCCTTATCGCTTTTCATAATGCAATTTTGACCGTCTGTAGAAACAACATAAAGGGGGCCCTCCAACCAGGGATCTAATTTTTTTTTATCCTCCTTAGTTACTAATACTTGCTCGCCTAGCTTAAGCTTTAATTCTGTACTATTAGGCTCAAACTGAATTTTGCGCTTCCTTTTGGCGTTTCGAAGGAATTCTTTAGCCCTGATAAGTTAATTGCAACCTATGTCTAACTTCCTGATCATACGCCTCTACGTTATAAAGCGGGTATATTCGAGATTCTGTGAATACCTCTGAGAGATCTGCTTTTTTGGCAAAAATCAGTTCAAAAGGTGTATAGTTGTGATAAGAGCTTGGTGTTGTAAGAAAAAGCAAAATATCTTGTCCAATTACTCCAATCGGAATTAGTTTCATTTGCGTACATGCGCATAAATTCATTACGAACATGATGGTTGCGTTCGAACCAGCCTATAGTGTGGCTGTGATAAGCAGTTGAAATTTTATGTTCAATTTTTAATAAATTTGCAAGATTTTTAAAAACTTTATTCTTATATTCTTTGCCCATGTCGTTCTAACCTCTTTCATTGGCCCATATATCAGAATAAACTTTTCAAAAATTGCTCTTGCTACTGAAGCAGCTTCTTTATTTTGAATTGAGATATTAATAACATATTTAGTTCACTCACACTGTATAGTTACGGCATAAGAACTACCTTCATCAGATCTTTCAAATGGTCCAATCGTATCAACACAAACAATACCATATTGTCAAAGAGGATTTTGGACGCTTCCCATTACGTGTCGTAGAGTATATTAAATTTGCTTGCGTCGATCCTCTTTGCTCTTTCAGGTTGCGTAGCTCAGATGGTGATGTTTAAAATAATGACTCGCCAACTTCGAAACAAATGTACGTATATTGATGCCCAGGTTTAGTTTAAATTGACGTATGCACCTACGTTGCTAACCATTTTCAAATATAACTTACAAGAGGAGCGTGAAGCGCATGACCATTCCTTGAGGACTGATTGGACTCGACCTATTTGGTTCCCTTGAAGCAATTTGAGGTTCCCTTGAAGGTACTTTTAGTTTATGTTAGATTTTAAGAGAGTTAATTCGTTTAATTTATATTGGTATGCTTAATTTAGTTTCACTTTGATTTAGGTTCACTTTACTTTTTACTTTTTCACTGACGTAACTTAGGGAGGTTTGAACCAGTTACCAGAAAGCGTTTGTCTTTGAGGTACAACTACCTAGATTACCAGGTGTGGAGGGTTTGAACTTGTTACCAGAAAGCGTTTGCCTTCGAGGTACAACTAACTGGATGACCAAGTTGTCATTTACTCGGTTTGCACGTTCTTTTATACTAAAATTTGTTGAAACATTTACTGTTTTTAAAACATGTTTAGATAATAAGTATAATATTTTGTATCTTTCAAGATCAAGTATCAAGTTTAAACTTCAGACTGAGTGTCCTTTTTTCGTAAATAAGATTACTAGTTTACACATGCCCCCTCCTTCTTGTATTGGTCCTCAATGCAAAACATCTTTTACGGTTAAAAAGTTCAAAAAGGAAAGAATCTTCCTAATAAATAAAGATTTGTTAGCGACTGTCAAAAAACTCGATTCTAGTAGAGACGACCAAAACTTATATTTGATGGGTATGTCTAAAAGAGGGGAACCTCCTTACATATTAGCGAGCGGCCCTCAATATTCGAATAGTCATATCGTTCCGTACATAATTACATTTAAGTTATATTTGAGCACTTTAAACTTGGTTTTGGTTTAGAGCTTAGTTTGGTCCTGGATTCCAGCCAATGGGTCTCTATCTACATCCTTACTCAATTTGAACCCTTGTCGGTCTCCCTTTGGCTGCTGTTGGTATCGGGGCTCCATCTGACCGAGTTGTAGGTCGACAGTAAATAGTGCTCCATGTACAGGTAAAAAATATAAACAAAATATGAGTAATAAATATTGACACGTTATTCTTATCCTAGTTTTATTGTTAAACTCGGTTTCCAGTGTAATAGCTGTTAATATAAATATGGGTATGTATATGTTTCTCTTAAATCTTTATCTATTGGCTTAAAAAAATATTCTCTGAAAACATTTATCATTTCTCAGTCGGTAATTTTGATTGAAAATTATAATTGAAGATGTAAGTGGATGAAGGGCCCATGTAACATTTTTG
>JAEQML010070689.1:0-16626 GCA_016904865.1 Pissodes strobi | reverse complement strand
TTATCTAATTTGTATATATTTATTTAAAATGTTTTAAATTAGAGATTGAATGTGTGAATCTATCGAGAGGCTGGCTGTGGCATAGTCTGGGGTCGAGGAGTGGTTCAAGGCAAATAAATTGCTGCTTAACGTTGACAAAACCCATACAATGTTCTTCTCCCTGCGGGATCTCTCGGATGTACCGCAGGGTGTGGAGCATGTACGCTTTCTTGGGGTCGAAATTGATAACGGTCTAAGATTTGATCATCATATAGATTTGGTAAGTGAGCGACTGGCAAAGGGTGCCTTTGCTCTGCGAGGTGAGGTTTGAGTGGCTGTGTGTCTGCTAGTGTGCTTATGTCTGCATATTACACCTTAATACACTCTGTTTTATCGTATGCAGTTGTTGTGTGGGAAGATTCTGGTCAGACTGGCAGGGTGTTTGGCCTTCAGCGAAGAACCATAAGAACACTGGCGGGCTTGTCCTACCGAGATGACTGCAGGGGTGCCTACCAGTCTCTTAGGATCTTGACATTTCCATCTATATATATCCTTGACACCTTATTGTATGTAAGAAAGAACCAGGATATGTATAAATCGCATGGTGAGTTGCACGAGTATTACACGCGCAATCGAGATAAGTTGGCTGTAGTCTACCGAAGACTTAAAAGATGTCAGAGTGGTACTGAGTCCCTGATGGGCGTTAAACTGTATAATAAGCTGCCTATTGACATTCAGTCGTTACCGGTGAACCAATATAAGAGTAAAATTAAAGAGTTCCTTGCAGAATGGGCTTTCTATTCTATAAGTGCATTTTTAGAATGTAATGTATTTTTTGTTACTTAGGTATTTTGTAATTTAATTTTAATCCATTTAATATGACTTTTAATGTGTCTGTATTATTGTGTAATTTTTTCTTAATAATTATTTAATATCAGTGTACCAGTAGCGTATTTGTATATGTGTTGACGTATGTAAGACTTTATTATTAATATGAAATATTCTACCTATCTATCTATCTATCTATCTATCTATCTATCTATCTATCTATCGAATGCATATCTGAGCACGACCAGAGCATTGTTGTTCTAGCGCTCTGGACAGTGTGGGACTCCGGCATAGCCGACCCACTAAACTCCCATCCCCTACTTTTCCCCATGCACTGGAACCCCTTTCGCATTACTTCGGTGCACGGGAGGCTGTCTTTATACATTTGTCTTGCTTAAGGTAGCATGAGTATAGGCTTCGGGGTACGGAATCTGCGCATATATGGTTTTATCAGTCTTTAACATCTCTCTCCTCTTTTTCTTTATATATCCCTAACGGCACTGTACGCGCCTTTCCATTCTTTCTCACCTTGTAGCAAGCAACTGGTCAGGTTATTTGCATCGAAGATCCAACCCATCTTACGCTGGAATCCTGCTCGGGCATTGAAAAAGTGTATGCTCCGCGTCGTCTTCATCACGGCAATAAGGGCAATCTCTGGTTTCTGATCTTCTTCGCTCAAATAGGTACTTCCTGAAGCATCCATGTCCAGATAGCGCCTGCGTCAGGAAGTAATCCACCTTTCCATATGGTCGGTTGACCCATCTCTCTACATCCGGTATGAGTCTATGTGACTAGCGACATGTTAATGCTCTATCCCATATTAGCTTCCATTCACGCAGGAGGTTTGTTCTTGCTCCGTCCAAGCCATTGTGTCGGTCTCTTCTCTCTTCGATCAGTAATTTGATCGGTGGGATACCAGCTATGACACCCACCCCAATCGTAGATATACGTACGTATAGACATTGTTCGTTGAACCCGTTCGAGTTTGGCCACAAGAGTTTTATTTCTTGTGGCGGTGTGCCATGAGGGTGCTCCATAAAGTAGCTGCCACTGCACTACCAACGCCAGAATTCGTCGCTTTGATGCTCTCGGTCCGCCGATATTCGGCATAAGATTTGACAATGCTGCAACCGTTTTTTCAGCTTTCTTGATTGCACAGCTGATGTGCTCTGAAAAAGTCATTTTGGTGTCTAGGTGCACTCCCAAATACTTCAAGGATGTCTTCGGTCTCACGGTTACTCCCTGGATCTCAAAAGACACTGGTCCAATCTTTCTCTTATGAGTAAGTAGCACTGCTTGAGTTTTTTCAGGAGCCAGTTGGAGGCGTCGCCCCTCCATCCAGTTTAGAATTCTCTATAGGCCAGTGTTGCTTTTAGACATCAGCAACTCCTCGGACTTTGCGGTGACTACCATCGCTACATCGTCAGCGAACCCCACCAAAGTGACATTCTCCGGCATCTCCGTCTGTAGTATGTCATCATATAGGATGTTCCACAGAGTAGGACCCAGGACAGAACCCTGAGGTACTCCACTGCTTATGGTCAGACTCCTTTCACCCTTTCCATTTACCAGGAGGATGTGTCTATTAGATAGGTAGGACGCGACGATACCAATAAGGGCTTCGTCTATTCTTCTTCGTCGTAATTCATCCAGTATCATCTGCCAGGATGCACTATTAAAGGCGTTCCTGACATCCAGGGTGCAGGTGAAAAGTCTTCAGGTTCCCTCGCAATTCTTAGGACAAGGTTGATTGCGTCAACTGTTTGATTTTTTTGCCTAAATCCGAATTGTCTTTCGGATAGCCCACCAGTGCGTTCCACTTCGCTGTTAAGTCTTCCCACCAAGAGTTGCTCGTATAGTTTACCTTCCACGTCCAAGAGGCATATTGGTCTGAACGAGGACGGATTCTGCTCTGGTTTATCGCCCTTCTTAAGAAGAAGGATTTTTGCTACTTTCCAGCTTTCTGGGAAGTATGCCCTAGATGCCAGTTCGTTGTATGTGGCCAGTACTAATTCTGATTGATTTTCTGTCACAAGCTTTATTATTTCCGGAGGTATTCCTGCTGGTCCTGGAGCTGTATTGGTTTTCAGCCTGCTACAAGCTATCCTTAATTCCTCTATTGTAAAGTTCAAAAATCTATATCTATTATCACAGTTAAATATCACGGGATGGTGTTCGGGGAATAAAAGGGTTGCCACTTCTTCCATCTCATCCAGGAAGAAGTTTGTCCTAGGGGGGTATCCTAGTATACCCTTCATAACAATTTTATATCCATCACTCCATATATCACAGTCGACTTTATCACATAGTTCTTTCCAACATTTTTTCTTGGCACCCTTGATTCGTTCTTTGAGCTTCTTTTTCGACTCTTTATAGAGTTCCCATAGAGCTTCCCTCAATTCTGGTGGTTCACGCCTTGCCGCTCTGGTGTAGTCCCTTCTCGACTTGTGGCACTCTCTGCGGATACTGGCAATGTCTTCATTCCACCAGTAAACCGGTTGTCTCCTGGCATCAGCTTTTCTTCTAGGCATAACTAAGTTACAGATATCTGTCAGTTGCTCGGAGAGACTTTTTGTATTCTGTAGGTCTTTTCGGGGACCAAGTTCGTTCAGGACCTGACTGAATTTGTTCCTATCTAGTTTTTTTACTTGCCAGCCGCTGGTGCTGGTGTTGAGTGTCCTGAAAAAAAGGTACTCTGTTGGTCGTAACTTCGAAGACAATGTAATTATGGTCACTTAATGTTTCCCTTTCCAGTACCTCCCAGCGACTGATTTGAGGTTGAAACTTCTCCGTAGCAATGGTCAAGTCCAGGATAGAACCATAGTTTAGGCTTTGGAAGGTCGGTCTATCTCCCTGGTTTAAGACTACCAGATCGTTAGTCGCCATCCACTCCACCATCACTCTGCCTCTTCTGTCCGTTGTATCCATTCCCCACTGCGGTGATTTAGCATTGAAGTCACCTGTAATTATTGCATTTTCTCCTTTTGTTCTTATCCGTCGCCCTATCCGAAACAAACGAATATCATCGTTTCCCGAGGAGTAGCCGCTGTAGATGGTAAATTTGCTGACTGTGAGGTATGCGTATCCTTGCCCTTGCCCCTGGCCCTTGATAAATTTTATCACTCATAACCTTGATTGCAGATTTCGGGTCGATCCCCTTTATCCAGTCTTTTCTGTCCCTTATAAAATTGACGTTTGGCTCACTAACGAGTATTATGGCCACTTCCAATTATTTGGCCGTAGCTATGGCCATGTCTATAGCCTGCCTGCTCCTATTTGTGTTAATTTGAATTACCTTCAATATGTTGTTGTGTTGGTTTGGATATCTTTGTCCTCCGACTAACACACTGTGGGCCCCCGGTACGATGTCCTTCCTGATTGCAGTGCAGACAAAAAGGTTCGTTTTTGCATTGGAACGCTTTATGTCCCTCCTTCCCACACTTCAGGCACAGCTGGCTTCTGTCAGTCCCCTTACACTGGGCTATTTCATGTCCACTGTCCCAGCACTTAGCACAACGAGATTCTTTAACCCTCTCCAAAATTCTGCAGAGCGATCATCCTATTCTGATCGATCCCATTTGTATTAGCTTGTTAGCATCCGAGTCTGTTAATATCAACGTGGCATTTTGCTTGCTTCCAAACGCTAGTCTGAGAGCCCTTACATCCACTCTATCATGTGTTATTCCTAGCTTGGCTGCAATATTTGTCACAATATCCTCTTTATTCGTGAGCTCGTCCATATATCTATCTATCTATCTATATACCTATCTATCTATCTATATATAAATAACCATATTTAAGAAGTTAGAAAGCAACCTATTTTCTAACTTAAAAAAATTGTAAACCTACTCAAAAATACACCAATAAATATTTGCCATCGATTTAAAATTTATACCCTCATAAATAATATTAAAAATTTTAATTACGTCGAAAATTCTAATCGCAGGTTGACATTAGCACTACATATGTCTATTTTGACCTCACCCTGTATATTTAACAATATTTTCTCTCAGTTCTAATAAGCATCTGTAATTTTTGTATTTTTAAATTTATAACCTCCTAAATGATATTAAAAATTTTAATTCCGTCGAAAATTCTAATCGCACCGTGACTTTAGAACAAGATATATCATTTTTAAGTAAATTATTTTTTCTTTTATTGACTACGCTTTGATTGGCTCCCGTATAAAGTATTCATAAGTTTAGCGGTATTTCCATAGAAACGGAGCCATTAGTCACAAATGATTCAATGCGTTTCTATGGAAACGGCATTGTTTACGAGGGGTTTCCCAAAACATGTCGAGAAATCCATATAATCTGCAGGTGAAAAGAGATGATAAAGAAGACCTTCTGATGAGAACAATAAGAACTGCTTAATAAAATAGCACTGTACCCAATTATTATAGTACTCATGTATTTTCGGTTGAGGTATAGTTTTAATTTATAATTCTTGGTCACTGTTTGATAATAAAGTTTTTAAGGAATAATATAGGAAAGAATGTTTCATAAAAAGAAATTAGCGAGTCTGCTAGTACTCGAGACTCTGATGTGTAAGTCCTCGTAATATTACAATTTACCGAGATTTACCCTCATATCGTCGCGTATGATGTTTACACATCAAAAAGTTTTTCATGCCACTATTTTGACCTCACCCTGTATATTTGAAGTATTTTTCTGTCAGTTCTAATCTTCTTCTTCAAGTGCCTGTTCATTTCGAATATTGGCGACTATCCTGGCTATGATGACCTTGTTGACTGCTGCTTTAAACAGTTCTGTGGTTGTTTTTGAGTACCATGTCCTTAGGTTCTTGAACCATGATATCCTTCTTCTTCCGCGCCCTCTCATTCCAAAAACTTTTCCTTGGAGGATGGATTTTAAGAGTTTGTATTTGGAGTAATTTCTCATTATATGCTCGAGATATTCCCGTTTCCTTCTCTTAAGCGTGTTCATCACCCCTTTTTCCTTCCTCATTCTTTCCAGTACTGTTTCGATGATCCCTCTATCTACCCATGATATTCTGAGGATCTTCTGTAGAGCCACATCTCGAAGGCCTCGAGTTTCTTTTGTGTTGCTTCGGTCAATGTCCAGGATTCCGTGCCATAGTATAATATGGAGAACACATAGCAGCGCAGGATTTTTACTTTGATATCTCATTTGAGGTTGTGGCTTTTGAAACGCTTAGACATTTTGATGAAGGTATCTCTTGCTTTTTCTATTCTACATTTGATTTCTCGTGAGTGGTTCCTCTGTTCGTTTACTAAGGTTCCCAGGCAGACAAATTTGGATACCCGTTCTACTGGTATATTCTTAATAAATAGTTTGCAGTTTTCTTTGTTCTCTTTACTTATGACCATAAATTTTGTTTTGTTGATGTTCGTTTTTAGCCCATATCGTTCATTTACTTCATTCACTTTATCCATTAGCTGTTGTAGACCGTCTATACTATCTACATATATGACGGTATCATCTGCATAGCGGATGTTATTTAGTCGTTCACCGTTTACAAGAATTCCATTCTGATCGTTTTCCAGAGCCTGTCTAAATATCTCTTCTGAATACAGATTGAATATCAGAGGGGAGATGATACAGCCTGGTCGTATGCCCCGCAGAATGTTAACTGCCTCTGTTGTTTCATCTCCAGCGTTGATTTTTATGGTGGCTGTCTGGTTCCAATACAAGTTTTGTATAATTCTGAGATCTTTATCATCCATTCCGGTGCCTTGCAGTACTTATATCACCTTCTGGTGTTGGATTTTGTCAAACGCCTTTTTGGTAGTCTACAAAGCAGTTATAACCGTCGCAATGCATGTCCCTACACCGTTGGAATAATACTTGCATACTGAACAGTGCTTCTCTTGTTCCCAATCCTTTCATGCAGCCAAATTGTGTGTCTGCTACTCTCTCTTCGCATATCTTGTATATTCTGCGATGGATAACCTTAAAGAAAAGCTTGAGTAAATGGCTCATTAAGCCTGTGGTTCTATATTCTCCGCATTTCTTTTCCCCTTGTTTCTTGGGCAGCAATATAAATTCAGAAATGAGCCATTCTTTCGAGATATTGGCGGTGTCATAGATATTGTTAAATATTTTGCAGATCATTTTTATTGATTCTTTATCCAAAAGCTTAAGGAACTCTGTCTGTATCTCGCCCGGTGCTGGAGCTTTGCCTTCTTTCAACGATTTTAAGGCTGTTTCTATCTCACTTGTTAGTATTGGTGGTCCAGTTTCTGTTGATAAGGAAGGGAAATCTCCTCTCTCATCGAAGAACAAATTCTCTATGTATTTGTTCCAAGTGTCTTTAATACTTTCTTGGTCCACAATAAGTTCTCCGTTGTCATTGACGAGTTTTTCTACTGTTCTCTTTTTGTATTTGCTAGTTATTTCTCTCACTCTTTTATGCACATTGAAGTCATCAAATCTTACAGTGTTTCTATTTCATGGTTTTTTTCTTCCATTTCTTTCTGTTTGGCTTCTCTGATCATTCTTTGTATTTTACGGTGTATCTCCCTGTATGCGGTTATGTTATTCGGGTGTTTTCTTCTCTCTTCCATCATCTGTAGTAGTTCCTCTGTCATCTACGTCTTGTTTTGTCTTCCTTCATTCTTCAGAAATTTGTCTATGATCTCCTCTACCACTTTGATGAGTGAATGTATTTTCTCTTCCATGTTTCCGGCTTTTTCTGGATTTCTCTACAGTTTTCATTCAGAGCTTTACTTATTTCGTCTTAGGAATTTTTCGTTGTATTTTCTTATACTTGGTTATACCCACTAGAGGGATGTGATCGGAATGAATGTCAGCGCCTGTATAGGTTTTCACACTTGTGAAGCTGTGAAGGATATAATCTAATTCATTTCTTATAATGACGTCTTCACCATTATCTCTAGGCGACTTCCACGTAGACAGGTGTCTAGGTGGGAACCACTTAAATAAGTAAACCACTTAAAAATTACAACAGTGTTTACTACACTTTTGTGAACAAGCATTCCTACTTCGTGTTCGTATTTTCCATTCATGGGTCCTGAATAGTAGACTCTGTGCCCATCTACGTCGTAGTAGCTTGAATCGGGCCACCTCATTTCACTTACACCCATTATGCTGATTTTCATAGGGTCCATCTCCTTTAGCGCACATTGAATTTTTCCGGCTTGAGCTATTGTTCGCACACTCATGCATTCTCTCAAATTCTCTCAATTTGATTTGTGTTGGTCTTGTTGTAATTCATGTTTCTTTTCATAACCGCTCCCCCCGGAGATCCAATCGGGGAGCTTATTACTCCGGATTTGTGATTTGATCTGAACATATCCATGATGATCTGTACTAGGAAAAATCAATATGATCTTTAATGCAGTGGTTTCCCCTTGCCTTATGCATTCTCCTGTCGTTGGCCGTATTGGTTCATCCGCCTTTTGAGCCGATTTCTCAGTCCAAGGACCAGAGATGACCCTACCTCTTAACTGCTCCTCCACCCGAAGCTGTTGGCTATTAAGAGGGGGATTACTTATCCCGGTAATCATTCGGTCGATAAAGCTTCGTCAGTTTCTAGCAGGGTGCACCAACGCGCAGGTGAGGTTGTCATTTGGGCCAGCTTACATGTGTGCCGTCACCCCTTACACCCCTCGTAGTTCTAATAGCCATCTGCAATTTTTATATTTATAAATTTATACCCTCCTGATGAGAAATCGTCCCTAAAGGCGGATGAGCCGATATCTGGTCAACGGCATGAGGATGCCGAAAGCAAATGGGAGACTACTGCATTAAAGATCTGTATTGATATCCCAAGAGAAACTCTTGAAATGAAAGCAGGTAGCAACAGCGAGGCCTCGGATGAAAGGCTTCGCTCTCCGACTGGCAATCGGCGCTGTTTCTCGTGCGGGGAGGTCAGTGTGAAATTTGTGACCGGGCACAAGAGGTGCGACCATCAGGCTTCTTGTGCGAAATTCACTACTGATGACACTTTCAAGACTCGTCGCAAACATCGCCTGGCAATATGGAACGTCAGAGGTCTTAAAGCGACCGGTAAGCTCAATATTCTTGAAAAAGAGCTTACAAGAAGTAATATTGCGGTCGCTGGTCTGAGACTCATTATCGGGTTTCGGAACACTTCACTTCCAGCAATGACAATTTCATTTGCTTTTCGGGTAATTCTAACGAAAGCATCAATGGTTATGGCTTTTGGGTGGCGAGAGCTCACATAAGGACTATTCTCGGTTACAAGTGTGTCAGTGAGAGGATAATCACGTGACGCATCAATGCGACCCTACACCGATCAATACTGTGCAGGTATATGCACCTACTTCTAACTCAGATGATGACACTGTGGAATCGTTTTACAATGATTTTGAATCTACACTCTCATCCCTATCAAATCACGAGATGATTCTTGTCCTTGGCGATTTTAACGCTAAAGTTGGTCAAACAGTAGAAGATGTACATCTTAAGGCACATATTGGTAATTTCGGTCTTGGTGCCAGAAACGAAAAGTGGCCAACGTCTGCTCAAATTTTGTATTGACAACAACTTCTCAATTGCCAACACCCTTTTTGCACAACACCCACGACGCTTGTATACTTGGGGCTCACCAAAGAAAATTTTTAGTAACATTTTCTTTGGTCTCACCAGATAGGCGATATCGCAATCAAATCGATTACGTTTTAGTTAGAACAAGGTGGAAGTCATCTATCGGTCTTTGTAAAACTCTACCCGGTTCCGATTGTGGCTCGGACCATCAACTCCTTCTTTGTGAACTCCAGCTTAAGCTGAAGGTATGTCTTCTAAACAGAAACTTTCAACGGAAATCGTTGACCCTGCCTCTTTTAGGTCAAAATGTTCTCAGATTTTTCAGAGTGCCTCGATGACGGATGAATCTTCTTCCAATAATATGTGGTTAACATTTAAGAGTATTCTTAAACAAGCTGCCAAAGCAACTCAACCAAATCACAGCACACAACCTAAACATCCATGGATTATCACCCATACATTATCCGTCATTGAAGAACGTAGAGAGCTTAAGATCTCAGGTTGGGATTCTGACGCAAAGCAAAATCGGTATAGGCAATTAACACGTGAAATCCAAAAACTCTGCCGCCAAGATAAAAACTCCTCTCTTCAAGAACTCTGCCGGGAAATACAAGCCCACGCCAACACAAGCCATCCAAGAGAGATGTTCCTAAAGATAAAATGTCTCAATCGGGACTTTAAACCCAAAACTTGGTCAGTTGATAGACTCCGCCCACATCGCGCAGTGGGCGGGGCCTGCTAGACACTATGTCTCGTATAAAACAGGCCGACCGGCTCAAGTTCTAGTCAGCTGAGAAACCGATAGACATATCATCACTAGCTTGGACGAGATTATTGAGGTGTGGCGCACATATTGTGAAAACCTCTATCCCGATGTTCACATTCAAGCTCCTTTTTTAAATTACGAGCGTGAGCCGGATATTCTTTTTTCGGAAGTTGAACAGGCTGTTAGGAAACTAAAAACCGGTAAAGCTACAGGCATTGATGCGCTTTCAACCGAAACTTTGACGTGCTTAGATGATGACGGCCTACATTTTTACATCGTATTTGTCAGAAAATTTGGTCCTCCGGTGTCTGGCAGATGAATAGAGCACTTCAATCTTTGTTCCGCTACATAAAAAGGGATATCCGAAAAACCCAGACAATTAACGTCTACTCTCAAGGTTATGTTATATATTCTGCAATCTCATTTAGAGGGTTTTTATTAGCTGGCAAATACCTCCAGAGCAGGCAGGTTCGGTAAAGGGTTGTGGTAGACGAGAACAGATCTTACATTTGAGTCAAATTGTTGAGAAAGCTAGGGAGCATTACTTCCCAGTCTATATCTGCTTTGTGGACTAGTCTAAGGCCTTTGACAACGTAATCCACTTTCATTCCTCTGCATAAAAAAGGGTCAAGTCAAAAATGTAGCAACTACAGAACTATCGTACTAATATCCCATCCAAGTAAAGCTATGCTTAGAATCCTACTAAACCGACTCAAAAATTTCTTAGAGTTGCAGATCCCAGAAGAACAAGCCGAATTCGTAACCGGAAAAGGCACCAGAGAACGTACGATAAATCATCGAGAAGGCAAGAGAGTTCGGGAACCCTACGTTTCAATGTTTCCTCGATTACAATAAAGCCTTTGACTGCGTGGAATGGTCTCAACTCTGGAAAGTGTTACTAGACATGGGAACCCCCTTACACCTTCTCATACTATTGAAACAGCTATACGACAATAGCATAGGAATAGTCAAGGTCGATGGCAGGATCTCTAAAACCTTTAACTTACAACGCGGCGTTCGCCAATGATGCATCATGTCGCCCTTGCTATTTAACATATATGGTGAATACATAGTTAGGAAAGCCCTGGACGGCTGGGAAGGCGGTATAGTTATCGGCTGCAAACAATAAATAACCTCCGCTACGCGGATGACACGACCCTTATCGCGAAAGAGGAACAAGAGATGGCAGAGTTGATTGAAAGGGTCGAGCAAGAGAGTTTACGATTCGGTTTAAAACTCAACCGACAAAAAACAAAACTTATGGTAATAGATCGTATCAACAAACTAGCAGCCGTACCTAACATTCATGATGTAGAAAATGTAACTGAAATAGTCTATCTGGGTGCCCATATAAATAATGAAGGCAACTCATCAACGGATATAAAAAAGAAGAACAGCGCTTACCAAATCGGCTATGACTAAACTGGAAAGATAACCACATTACGAAGGCAACAAAATGCAAGTTAGTTAGAGCACTTGTATTTCCCATTGCCATATACGGAGCGGAAGCTTGGACCTTGAGGGCCGCTGACATAAAAAAGCTGGATGCCTTCAAGATGTGGGTGTGGCGAAGACTCCTGAGGATCCCCTGGACAGCACGTAGAACCAATGTTTCCATACTGGAAGAATTGGGAATTCAGGAAAGGCTGTCAAGTGTAATAAAGCGGCGAATCCTGAAGTACTTTGGACACGTCACTAGAAGGAAAAACTGGTTGTGCAGGGGAAGCTGGAGGGGAAACGACCTCGAGGACGCTCCCCAAGACGATGGATCGACCAAGTTAAGGAATTCACCGGTGCTCCGTTTCAAGAAAACATCAGGAATGCCTCAGACAGGGATAAATCGAGGAAGATTGCCCAAACCACAACTTAAATGGCAACCACGAGATCACTACACTTCAGCCATGAAGTATACGACTAGAGAGAGAAATGATATTAAAAATTTGAATTCCTCCGAAAATTCCGATCGAATGATGACGTTAACGAAACATATGTAATTTTTTTAGTAAATTATTTATGCTTTATTTACCACGCTTTGATTAGCTCTCGTATAAAGTATTCATCACTTCAGCGGCATTTCCATAGAAACGAAGCCATTAGCCATAAATGTTTCAATGCGTTTCCATAGAAACGCGGCCAATTAAATAGGAAACAGTAGTACTTACGAGGGGGTCCCGAAAACATATCGATAGATCCGTTGCAATAAATGCATTTACGTCATAATACAGAGTGTTATCAGAAAGTTATACCTACCTTGCAAAACGACATGTTGGGGTGTATCTCTAACACATGTTTCAAAATATCAAAAAATAATGTTATAATTGAAAATGCTACTGCTGCTGCGGCTGATATAAATTAATTATCCTTACATAGCCAGCAAGCATCCTTTTCCTACAAAGAACTAATTAAATGTTCCGGCCGAAATAACGACGACAAACTCCTTCCGGTGTTTTTTAAATTAGTTGAAAATTAGCTTTTTTAAATTAGAAACAGACGGTTATTGTTTTCGCTTTGACTTTAGGAAAATTAGCGCGCAGGGTTATTTGAGGTAATTCGTATTCTAAAATCGTTCCACCTTTGTTTGTTTCTCGACTTTTATTTGTCGCTCGCTCCACAATCCTGTAAACTTCTACTTCTGTTTATTATGGCATCTACTTCTCTTGGATTAATTAAATTAATAATAATGATTTTTGGACACATGATATACTGTTATGATACGCTTTTATCATTCTGTTTTAGATATAATTGTACGCTCTTACCAGACTATTTTATTTTAATTCATTCTTTACTTTGTTATAAACCATAACTCATTTAAATCTATTATTATTGAGTTTAAAATAAATCAGTAAGTAATTGGAAAGTCATTTAAATATCTGAAACAGAGAAAAGTCATTATAATTTCGTACTGTAAAAGAGCCGTATTCGTTACTCTCATATTAGCCTAGTCATTTAAGTTACAAGCCTTACAAAACAATAAAGAGTTGAAGGTTGGCAAGTCCTCTGGAATAATGTTTTAAAATACTTATCCGAATACGCTTGTTCTTCACGTTCCCTTAATTTTTTCCTAAGAAGTATGGGCACGTAAATTTGCGGTCGTAAAAGAGCAGTCTTCAAAACTTTCTGTCATGATTTAGTTCACACCAAACTTTTCCTTCTTCTATTTCGCAGCAGATTTAGAGGAAAAATAGTTGACTTTTGTTCAAAAAATTATATAATTTCCATTATCTGCTTTAATAACGCGTAGAAAAATTTTTTTAAAGACCATTATTGGTGTAATGTTTTTCCTAAAATAATACGACAGAGAACTCCCACGTCACATATTGATCATTTAAATTTCAAATACACAAAGCCCGCTAACTTATTCATAGCCAGAAAGTTGCTAAAGGTCGTAGCCTTAATACAACATTTATTATTTGACAAAGTACAAGAGCGCCGAAACCCGATCTGCCGAGAAACGCTAAAACATGATCATATTTTATTTAAAAGCTATTTATTATTACCTGGGAGCATGCAAAGCCCCAGATTCGAAAAGTCGGCCGAAATAATTAGCGATAATATCGGGTCTAGGTACATCGAGGGTTCAGCTAAATACCACGGGTTGAAAATGTTTTTGCCGCAGACCGGTCCTAATGACGCGATACCTCATTTAGTTTGCCAAAGCGAAGGTTATTTAAACTGAGCTAAAACAGAGCAAGAACATAAATTAACATTTAGAAATCATACGTTAACAACACCTGTGTTATCAGATCAAAAAAGCCGCGGAAATTGATAGCTAGGTATCTCACTTGTCGATGAGGACCTCTTTGTAAGCAATGCATGTATTAAACAAGGAAATAATCTCCAATTCATTGAACACGTACGCCAAAAATCCCGCGACTATAGGTTTCTTATTAATTTTTTAGATTTTTATTTTTTCATTTTGTTTGAAATAACAATGGCAAACCCGCGAGGGAATTCGATTACGTGTTTACTGTTCTCTAGATTTTATTAGATTATTTGGCCGAATTCGATGGCGAAATAACCAAAAGCAATCGTATTATATCTATATCAGATGTTTGTCCTTCGGACGCGATAAAATCCAATATTGATATAAAGTTCCGAGTCGCGAATTCGCCCTTGACCGAATAACGGGCAACAATGACGACGGGAATTTATATACAACACATTAAAATTTATATAAAACCTTTTTTGCGTCGCTGTCAGGAAAAACAAAGGTGAGCTTTCTAATAATCGTTCGTGACTGACGCGAGAACCTACAAAGGTTTATAACTGAAGAAAATATATTTCTTAATTTAGAATGTTCAATAAATAATCTTCCTATTTACCGTTACGTTAGCGCTCATTATGGGAACTCCCCAACAGAACTAAGTTTCTTGAAACTGCCAAAAAATTGAACGTTTGTCAGCAGCAAAGATATAATAGAAACGATAGAATAAAAAAAATATCGGCGGTACCTTCTCAAACCACCTCTCGCTGCCTTCACAGACACCAAATAAAGGGCCAATGTCTTATTCAAGTGGATATATTCGCAAACCATGCAAATTTGCATATTGAAATTAATTAAGGTATTAAAATAAGCTTCCCACTGCTGTGTTTGCATAAAAATAATCATAATATGGCAGTTTTTTTATGGTAGTGGCACACACATTAAAGGGAGATCCTATGGCGCTCGGCGAGCGGTGTGTGTGCGCAGATGTTAATTGACACGGTTCTTGAATGGTTGTAGGTTGTAATTAGGGGGAAACAGATGTCCTCGGAGTGTTTCCAGTTGCACGACAAATTGTTGCGCTCTTGCCGTCTGTCGTGACTGTCCAACAGGCGTTGCCAGGGGCGGGAAGAGGCGTGCCAAATCCTCGGAACATCTGCCGTGAAACAATCTGTAAAACAGGGACATCTCGGCCACATGTCTGCGGTGTTCCAGACTATCCAGATTCCGGGTCGCCGACAAGACGCACAGCTCTTTTCTGAATGGAATCCAGCAGCTTTAGGGTGTGCTTTGGTGCGGCACCCCATATGTTTGAGCAATATTCTAAACACGGTCTTACTTGTAGAGCAAGAGCAACTGCTGCGATGTATACAGATTTTTGTTGCGAAATCGCGAACCAAGCTTCTGGGAGGCTGATGTTAGCAACGTGGTCATGCCAGGACATATTGCTGTTAACCGAGACGCCAAGCAGTCCGATTGACGATGATGAAGGAATGGTCGATCCTGCCATAATGATGTCAGGGCCCGCTGCACTGGCCCTCTTGGTAAACGTGGCTGCTTGGGTCTTTGCTGCATTGAACTGGACCCAATTTCTGTCGCCCCAACTTTGAACTTTCTTCAGGTCTTGATTAATTACTGTAATCTGCTCCTGTTTGCGGTGATAAGTCTCAGTCGCCAGTAAGGGCTTTTCTGATCTAAATTGGGAGACAAGGGTACTGTCATCTGAAAAACTGTAAACAGGATTATTCGTTTTGGTCAGCAGGTCATTAATATAGATGAGGAACGGAGTTGGTGAAAGTATTGCGCCCTGAGTCACGCCCACGTTGATGATGAATGTGTCTAAGATGTGTCCATCAACTGCAACGTGCAGAGATCGGTTCTTAAGGAAACTGAGAAGCCAGCTGCAGAGACAGGCTGGCAGTCCGAAGGACGGCAGTTTGTTGAGCAGTCCGTCATGCCAAACTCTGTCGAATGCCTTCGAAATATCCAACGCAATCGCTTTTTTATATCTAGTTCTTTAAGAATTTAACGAATATCACGGTGATGAAACTTGACTTCTGCCATGGTAATGTTGATGTTCGATATGGTGGGGAGAGCCTTGCCTTGGGGGACGTCTAAGGTAGAGTGCGATGACAATATTTTGGCGAGCATGTTTGCTTTTTGCTTGGCTGTAATCGCCGTGATGTCAAGTTCGTCTGTCAAAGGTGGAAGAGACGTTTTTGTAAAGTTAATACTTACTGCCTTTGCTCCTCCTCCTCCTCCTCCTCCTAAGTGCCGTCTCGCTTGATGTTGGCGATCAAAATGGCAAATTCATCTCTGTTTTGGGCTTTGTGCAGTAGTGCATTTCCGTTAGTGCTGGTCCAGTCTCTTATGTTTCTCAGTCTTGATTTCCTCTTTCTTCCCAGACCTTTTCCTCCAACTTTCCTTCTATAATTAGTTGGATCTGGTTATATTCTTGGTGGAGCATTATATGACCGAGGTAGACCGTTTTTAGAATTTTGATCGTGTTGACTAGATTGGAGCGAGTGTTCATTCTATTCAGCACTTCTTCATTGGTTGTTCTGCTTGTCCAGCTTATTCTTAGCATACGTCTATAAAGCCACATTTCGAAGGCGTTAAGTTTCCTCAGATCATCCTGTTTGAGAGTCCATGTCTCACATCCATACAAAAGCAGTGACCACACGTAGCACTTTAACGTCCTTAGTCTTAGGGATAACGCTAATCTTGGGTGGCATAACAGTTTTCACATATTGATGAAACCGGCCCTGGCAATCTCGATCCGTCTTTTGATTTCTTTGGAGTGGTCTTTGTTTTTTATGTATTTATGTCTAGGC
>JAEQML010070688.1:0-16627 GCA_016904865.1 Pissodes strobi | reverse complement strand
CAAATGTTTTGCTTTTCTACCGTACGAAGCGACCGATTTCAAGCATACGAGCTGCATATTTGAAATTATTTAACATTTTTAAATAATATATTCTACTGCTGTATTTATATAAATTCAACCATAATATCAATTTTCATTTTGCAATAACTAAATAATTATCGACTGACATATTTAAAAGACAAAAAATAGTTTCAATTGAACTTGATGGGTGAATTCATCATTTATTAATATATTCATACTGTTTAATGCGGAATTTTTACACTGTTGTTATTGGGTCGATTCAGACAGTAATTTAAAACAGGTTGAAGATGAAAAGTTATTATTTGAAATCAAAAATAAATACAAGTGAACTCGGAAAAACCTGATGTTACTGAATGGTTAAAATTACCGAAACATGATATAATTTCTTCATGGAAGTAAGGGGAATAGTCTAATTAGTATTGAGTTGGGAGTTTCACTACCGGGTCCCACTGCAAGTTTCACTATAGGGTTTCACCTTTGGGCTCACTTTCACCTTTTGGGTGGAGGACTCTCACTTTCGAGCAGGTGACTTTCACCTTTACTGCTCAGCTTGCCGCCGAAGTAAGGCACTTCTTACCAACTTTCGACGACCTTCGGACCGATTCACCGAAGTATCATTTACCTTATCTTTATTATAATTTTATCATTGTTGATCGCTTTATTAGTTTTATTAATGTTTCCCTCTTGCCGATTAACGTAATTATTGTTGTAATTAAGTTCTCGCTAAAATGCGGGAGCGTAAGGGGGCTATTTAATTTGGGTTAGTTAGTTAGGCGCCTCCAACTTGCAGAAGGTACAAGTCAAAATATCTAAGTTTTAATATGGAAATATAAAAAATAAAATCGGCGGTGGACGTTGGAAAACCCCATTAAAAGAAAGGAACAACAAAATGAGCTATTTAAAACCAAATATACTTACTAATTATATCCCCTTTGGTGCACTAATGCTGAAAGATAATTAAATTAAACAGATAGACCGGTGAATAGAAAATCGGTTTATTGCCATAAAATATGCTACCTCTCGTTGGGTATAAAGGAAAACAAATTATAAGAAAAATTTGACTTAAATTCAATTGGAAATAATAATAAATATTAATCAAACGGTGATTGCCACGGTACTATGCATTGCCTAAAAATTACACCTAGCCGTAATGAATAAACCTAAGAAAAAGCTGACGAACACTTAAGTTACTTGTAAAAACGATTTAATAAATTGCTATACTTGACTTATTATGACAATTATAAAGTAAAAGTGAGCAAATCAGTTGAACACGTTCATCTCCGCTGACGTATGGTGAAAAAAGACTTGCCAAATGTAAAGGAACATGAGATGGTCCAAGATTCTCTAGTTAGAGTGCTGTATGTGGCTATAGATCCGCGACAACACAAAACATGTTATGGATTAATATCTGAAACCGCCGGAAAAACTTTTCCCTTGGATAGGGGTGCTTTTTCCAGCAAATCTCATAGCAGCAAGGAGCCTAAAACGATTAAGAATTACCAAAAACTAAAAACCCTCTTGATGAGACATGAGATTCTCTCTTTTTGCTTTTGAGGTGCGTCTTTTTATATTTGCTACTCTGAACTATATCTACGATTATTGGCTCTCATTGAGTTTTGATGTCCCCGTGCTCTGTCGCTTTCCCAACAAATACGCTTGTTGATATTTAAATCACCCCATGAAAAAACTGTTACACGTCCCTTATTTTGCTTCTCTTCAATTATTCGTATGGAAGTTTGAATCAATTAAGCTTAGACTATGATATCCCGAAAACAGTTGATGATAATCGGCATATGGTATGCTATACAGGGTGCTACACATTCATTTCTTTGTATGGGTATCTCGAAAGCCGTAAGAGATACGAGGTCGGTTAAATTGGGGCAAAGTTGCGCAATTTAAGGGTGATTGACACGCCGTCGATAAATTTAGAAAATTCCGTCTACTTCCGGAGATATCCGTAAAAAAAAAACGAAAATCATCTATTTTATTTTTATTTTTTCCTGCCTTTGTTTGAAGAGATAATGTAAAATAAATATCACATTATTATTGCCACTTGTAACGGAATATATATTAAATGTATGTTATCGAATATCAGTCTATTCCGCTCCATTAATTCTACCTATTTATCAATGGTTTTCAATGTTTGGTATATTGATAGGCAGTGCCATTTGTTCGAAAACTGGCTTATCCCGTGTAATAGGTAATTGAAGAACGTAGATTGTTGTTCAATGCTTGTAATCTACAGCAGATTGCTACATTTAGCGTATGTTGAATGTTTCCTTAGTTTGACGCCGGGTTTCTTACGACGGTTGTCACGTGTTTTAAATTACCCAATGAAAAGCCATTGAATTTAAATATGTAGAACGTACAAATTTTAAGGTAAGCGATATAATTTTTTGATCTTAAAATATTCTATTCATCCTGCATATTTTTCAATAGTATTTTCATATTTTAAATACAGAATTGGTAACTGTTTTTAATTCGGTTAATCAAATTTCACTAAAGTAAAGAATTTAACATTTTTATATTGCACTTTCGAGTGTTTGACGATTTCAAAAATCTGAATTTTTTATGGTGACCTTTAGGTTTGAATACCGTTTTTTGGTGAATAGTTGCGTATCTTATCGGTCAAATTTGTGTAATTTGATACTGGTTTAATCCAAATTTATAATATATAGAGAACGTAATTATTTCATCGTTTAGTGGTCATAAATATGATTTTAGTTTTACATATTTTGATTTAAATTGAACAATATTACCTGGAAGATTCTCAAAGCGAATTTTATATGTTCCTGTAAAAGGTAGTAAATTGAATTTGAGTAGAATTTCGCTGAATTTTCTTTAGTAGTATTGTAAAAAGAACTCCGCAGTATGGATGCTTAATAAATGTATATAACCATGTATTTTGTGTTTTATTTCTTAGTATAGACTAGCTTTTCACGATGGCAACTTGTTTGCTAGACTTTTTATCTGGTGCTAAAAATATAAAAGATTATAGCGTCGAAGAATTAAAAGCACTGCCTATAGACTTTTTCTAAAATACGTTGATTGTTATTCTATTTTATGTATTTGGCGAAAACTCCCTGCTGAATATAGACAAAACTTTAACTTGCAAATTAAATTTTCAAGTTTCGTCCACTACAATCGGCCTGAATAGTTTTTCAGGCTTATTTCATTAATCTTTCAGTTGATTTGTAACATCAAACTATAATTATTATCACTTTCGTGTCACGTTTGATCAATAATGTACCGGCATTGATTTGCATATAAAAGTGGTTTAAGCACATGTGTGTAAATCTACCTGGCTTATTTTTTTAATCGTTTATCTAAGTTTCTATCTCAAGCGAGATTGTAATTATCTTATCTTTATCTTTGATTAATTAAGACGTAATTTACGTCAAATTATTGTTTATTTGCCAAGGACCATATTTATAAATTAAGTAAAGAAATTACTTATCTGGAGTCATTAGACTTGTTTTAAGAGAGGTTATACCTCGTTCTCCTATTTTTTATTAAAATCTAGTTATTTTCTATTTGTTATCTGGAGTCATTAGACTTGTTTAAGAGAGGTTATACCTCGTTCTTCCTATTTTTTATTAAAATCTAGTTATTTTCTATTTGTTATCTGGCGTCATTAGACTTGTTTAAGAGAGGTATACCTCGTTTTTCCGATTTTTTATAAAACTGTAGTTATTTTCTATTTGAAGTTGCCGAGTGGGTTGGACAAGTTTCATAATTTTTTCATAATTTTCTTTTAAATCTTTAATTTTGATCATAATTTCTTTTGAATTTCATATCTTTAAGTAAAGAAAAGAAATATCTTGATTAACAGTAATTATTCATAGTGTTATTTAATCATAGTTATTTATAATTTTTACTGAACTAAATTGTAACTTAAGTTCTGATTATATTTGCTGTAACTAGTAAATTTTCAAGTTCTTGGTTAAAACCTTGTATATCAAACTGAGGACCACAGGATACTCGTCTAATTAATTAATTAGCGGTACAAGTTGGTCTAAAACACCCAATATTTTTTTTTATGTAACTCCTGCTCCAAGACGACTACTACACAGATCTTTGGAGTGACAGTAGGTTCGACAGCAGCCACTCACAACTAACAGGGAACCATTCCGAATTGCCGTTAAGCCCTGGATACGCCTGTAGCAGGGAAGCTTAGGCCTATAGCAGGTAAAGAGGTTTTCAGTGGAGGTGCCAACTGATCACGTGGTTTGCAGATAACAGGACGAGTTAAGTATTTGGATGTGTCAAGGAGTTTTTTAGATTGGAAAGACCAACTTGTTATAATAAGTAAATTTGTTCATTGTTCACATTACTAGTCAATTTAGTCAAGTTTAAACTTCATTAACTATATTGTAAGTTGTATTTACATCCGGTTATGCATTTCAACAATTTTTAAGAAAAAACCTCATCATTGATAATTGTAAATTAGTTGTTAAATTAATATATTGTTTTTTAAAAATTTTATCTTCTTTACTTTACTACAGGACTGGGCTCTATGAGATGTGAATTATTTTTACCTTTGTAAATTCTAGTTATTGTTATCTAAATATTCTATATTTTCTGTTTGCATTGTCTCTAAGAGCTTGGCGCCCAGAATCACATATATAATATAGTTGACGGGAGAACCGTTAAATCCAATCCACCCCTAGTCTCATTTAAATTAAATTAAATAAATTAATTATCCTCACAAATTGGTGACTGAGCGAGAAATTCATTACAAAGTGGCATCACTAATTGGTTGTATATTTTTTCTCCTCTACAAGCTGGTGGTATAAAATTTTCAAATCGGACGTTTCGCTTTTGGGCCCCCTTCATCAACTTCATTTTTTTAAATACGGACCTGGAATTTTTATCTAATTTTTGAAAAGCCCTTGGTCTCCTAAAACCAAGGATGTATCGCACTTATCAATAAATCAAAAAATCTAGATTTTTTCCATAAGAGATAATGTGTTAGACACAGATGGAGCGACTTCACTTATGACAATATTTGTTACTACTTTCGGACAAGTGTGATACATCGTTGGTTTTGGGAGACCAAAGGCTTTTTAAAATTTTGATAAAAAAACCAGGTCCGGATTTAAAAAAATTAAGATGATGAAGGGGCCCGAAAGCGAAACGTCGGATTTAAAATTTGATACCGCCAGCTTGTAGAGGAGAAAACGTGGCAACAATAATAAGACATTTATTTTACTTTATCTCTTCAAACGGGGAGTGACGCCCCCACCATTCCGAGTTGCCACGGGATGTGGCCCATCAAATCCCATTGTCCTCCTCCAGGCTGGAGAACACCAAAGTACAAAGTCTGGAGCTGATCACTTGGGAGTGATCCAACAAACCCCATTTTTACCCCTGTCAGACTAGGGACCGCCAAAGGAATGAGTCTGAGGCCGATGCTTCGAGTGGAAGTGGCCCTAGGTGGTAGATGCATAAGCCTACTCGCGTCGTCCGGTGTAAGACCACCCCACCAGAATTGGAAAGCGCTAAGTGGTTTTCCCAAATCACGTTCCGCTTCCGCGCTGGTGGTCCCGGGTTCCACAGTAGGAATATATGGACATGATGGTGCTTCCAGGATCAAAATATTCCGGAAGTAAACTCCCCGGCCATTCGGATCTCCGGGCGCTGAGTGGCCCTGGGAGCCCTTTATTCCGCATTTCACAGATAGCAAAGATACCGAACCAATTTAGAATAGATTTCTGCAACATAAGAGGCCTAAATACAAACATAAATTCGGTACACCAACATGTACAAGCAAATAGACCACACTTACTAGCCCTTACAGAAACACAAGTATGTTTTACAACAACAACAGTGAACTACCCCTATCCTGGTTACGACTTACATACCCGATTTAGATATAAGTTCGGAATATGCCTATTTGTCCGAAGCGACCATTCATACCACCGCGAGGAAACACTCGAACCGAGCAACCTTGACGTCATGTGGCTCAAGGTCACCGCCAAGGGATTAACCAAGTTTATATGTTGTCTCTATCGCCCTCCCAGCGATAGAGCCTACCAAAGCTTTTTTTCAGCACTAGCTACCACTTTTGACTCAATACAGGTTGATCACCCCAGTTCAGAAATAATCGTTCTGGGAGACTTTAATGTCCACAACACCAACTGGCTCAAACATCACAACAAGACCGACAACGAAGGTAGAGAAGCTGAAGCATTTGCCATCAGCTGCGGGCTTACTCAACTTGTAGACGAACCACCTCGAATCTCAGAGAGGGGCGAATTCGCCGCCCCCCTGGATGTTTTTCTGACCACCAATCCTGACCAGTACAAGGTTACAGTTGGTCCGCCATTAGGTACTTCCGACCACAAACTTATTACAACGGTTTGTGAATTGCCACCCATACAGAAGGATCCACCATTGCCTCGCAAAATCTGGCATTACAATTCTGCAAACTGGGACGATCTAAGGGAGTTCTACCTAGATTTTCCTTGGCTCGACGTCTGCTTTGGCACTGACGACCCGTCAGTCTGCTGCGAAGAGATCACGCAAGTAATCTCCTCAGGAATGGAAGCATACATCCCAAATTCCATCAAGTTACCATCAAAAGGAAAGCCCTGGTTCGACAGAAGATGCGGAAGAGCTGTAGGTAGGAAACAGCAAGCCTACAGCAAAATCAGACCGCTGAAAATCGCAATTATTTTATCGAAGCGAGAAATGAGTGCAAGCGTGTGATCGACGAAAGTAAGGACAAACACAATCAAAGGATCAGGAATAAACTTTTGCAATGCCCCAGTGGTTCCAGGAATTTCTGGTCGGTAGCAAAGGCAGTAAGTAACAACTTTACAAAAACGTCTCTCCCACCTTTGACGGACGAACGTGGCATCACGGCGGCTACAGCCAAGGAAAAAGCAAACATGCTAGCCAAAATGTTTTCATCGCACTCTACCTTAGACGTCCCCCAAGGCAAGACTCTCCCCACCATACCGAACATCAACACTACCATGGCAGAAGTCAAGTTTTCTCACCGTGATATTCGCAAAATCCTGATGCAAAAGGCATCAGGACCGGACGGAATACCTGCCATCGTGTTAAAGAACTGCGCCAACGAACTAACACCCGTTTTTTCCAGGCTTTTTTTCTCTGTCTTACGGAAAAGGGATTTACCCATCTTCTTGGAAAGTCGCTCGAGTGCAACCTGTTCCAAAAAAAGGCAAGAAAACCATGCCCTCAAACTATCGTCCAATTGCCTTGCTTCCAATAATCTCCAAAGTCATGGAACGTGTAGTCAATCAGCAACTACTCAAGTATCTCGAGAACAACAAAATAATCAGCGATAATCAATACGGCTTTCGCAAAGAGAGATCGACAGGAGAAATATTGGCCTATGGCACTCATATATGGAGTAGGGCAATTGAGAACTACGGAGAGTCTCGAGCGATTGCGTTGGATATTTCAAAGGCATTCGACAGAGTTTGGCTTCCGGACTGCTCAACAAACTACCGTCCTTCGAACTGCCAGCCTCTCTCTGCAGCTGGTGTTACGATAAAAGGCAATTTTACTAATTTATTACAAGAAAATGCAATTAGTTAAGATATAATGCAATTATTTAATTTTGTTACAATAAAGTTAAATTAGTTATTTGTTAAGATAAAATTTCAATTGCCTTATTATAATTACTAGAATTCAAATAAAAAGCCAATTTGTTACAATAAACTACAAATGCACTTTTCTTTAAATTATTACTCTAATTTACTGAAAAGATAAATTGAAAGATACTCAGGGGTTTGGGTAAGGAGCATGCTTCTGAAAGTTTTTTTTTTAAATGTTGTAGTCGTTAAAAGCGCAAAATAAAAGATTAGAAATTTCAAAAAACAATTTTTATTCTATTTCCTTCTAACAAAAATAAGTGAGTTCCGTTGAATTATCCTGGTGATATCTACACTTTAATCACCTTGTGGTTCCTCCGAGCTTCCTGGAGAGGGCTACTGGAATTTGCTGTAGTGCCTTGGATCTGTCCTGTGACGTCACTCGAAGCTGTCCTGGTAAGGCCGAGTGCGTGTGGACTCAGTAGCATGAAAAAAACCAGTACAAGGCAGTTAAAGAGTTCACCAAGAATGTTGTTACAACCCTGTTTCAATATGGCGGAGAGCGTCGCTTGTCTTAGCTTAGGTTTTTAATAGAGAAATTGACAGGAGAGAACTAGAAATAATTCTTTTCAATTAACAATGCTGAAAAATGCCAAAACACGCTAAAGGAGAAATTTAATTTAATTTAATTAAATATGCCTCCGCCAATTTGCACAGAATCGTTTAGACTGTAGACAATAATTATAATTTTAAATAAAACAGTGAACAGGTTACAGATAATAAATAAAATGAATAGCTATTTAAGCTGCGAAATATTGTAATGAACAATAATTCAATAAAAAAACAATTACAATAATCAGGTAAGAACAAAAATGAAATCAATAAATTTAACCAGGTAATCAGAATTTAATTATTGCCTGAAAGCTACTTATCAACTCAAAAATCAATTCAATTCTAAAACAAAGGCAATGACAATCATTCAATTTAATTATTGCCTGAAAGCTATTTTCTAACTCAAACATCAGTTTAACTCAAAAACAAAGGTAACAACAAATTTAGATAGAAATAGAGAGATATAACAAACAAACAATTGTGATCTTGTACCGACCACGGTCGAGAAGGCTTGAGAAGGCGCTTTTAAATAACAAGGTGACGATAAAATGCTTCTATAAGTTGAATAATAACTAACTAAGCCTGAATCCAACTGATAACGATACTAGAGAAAATTAGACTGAATATCCTACACTCTCGACAGTTTTAGTTATTAATTTCTAAAAATTGCCACCTCTAACTAGAACCTAGATATGAGCCCTATAGGCCAATTTGATCGATTCTTTAGTTGGGTTGCTGAACTAAATCCGAAATTTAATAACCCCTGCTTTTGTAGGATCAAGTCCTTTTTTTTCTCTTATCAAGGAGCCTAAAGCCCAAAAAAAACTATCTCACATGCCCTACAGGCACAAACATACACACGGCAAAAGGCAACGTGGTATGCAAAACGATAGTAACCAAATACCAGAAATTCACAAGCTTAGCAGCTTTATTCTGCTTACAGACTCTACGATATAGGAAACTAGAAATAAGATCAGATATCGCAAAACAAACAAAAATAAAACAAATCAAGCCCTACCTTCTCTTAAACCTTTCACGCTGGTAGTCGGTATAAGATAAGATTTAAAATCGAGTCTCACCTTCCACCAGAATCACATCTCGAAAAAAAAATTCACTGACACGCAGTCGTCACAAATATTTCAATTTTTTTCACCGTACGAAGTACGAAGCGACCGATTTTTAACCATAAAATCTGAACTGAATATTTGAAATTATTTATCAATTTTAAATAATATATTCGACTGCTGTATTTACGTAGATTCAACCCATAATATTAATTTTCATTTTATATTAGCGAGATAATTATCGACTAGTATTAAAAGACAAAAATTTGTTTTAAATGAACTTGATGGGCAACATATAAATTCATTTATTAATATTTTCGTACTATTTAATGCGGAATTTTCCACACTGTTGCTACCAGGTCGATTCGGACAGTAATACAAAATAGGTTGAAGATGAAAAGTAATTATTTCAAACTAAAAATAAATACAAGCGAACTCGGAAAAACCTGATGTTACGGAATTGTTAAAATTACCGTAACACTGGCTTGCCAGTTTCCTTAAGAGCCGATCTCTGCAGGTTGCAGTCGATGGCCACATCTCGGACACATTCACCATCAACGCGAGCCTGCCTCAGGGCGCAATACTTTCACCAACTCTGTTCCTCATCTATATTAATGACCTGCTGACCGAAACAAATAATCCTGTTTACAGTTTTGCAGATGACAGTACCCTTGTCTCCCACTTTAGATCAGAAAAACCCTTACCAGCGACTGAGACTCATCACCGCAGACAGGAGCAGATTACGGCAATAAATCAAGACCTGGAGAAAGTTCAAACTTGGGGCGACCGAAATTTGGTCCAGTTCAATGCAGCAAAGACCTAAGCAGCAACGTTTACCAAGAGGGCCAATACAGCGGGCCCTGACATCGTTATGGCAGGATCGACCATTCCTTCATCCTCGTCAATCGGACTGCTGGGTGTCTCGGTCAACAGCAATATGTCCTGGCATGACCACGTTGCTAACATCGCAAAATCAGCCTCCCAAAAGCTTGGTGCGCTATTTCGCAGCAAAAAACTGTATACACCGCAGCAGTTGCTCTTGCTCTACAAAGCGCAAATAAGACCGTGCTTAGAATATTGCTCACATATCTGGGGTGCCGCACCAAAGCACACCCTAAAGCTGCTGGATTCCATTCAGAGAGCTGTGCGTCTCGTCGGCAACCCGGAGTTGACCCAGAATCTAGATAGTCTGGAACACCGCAGACATGTAGCCGAGATATCTCTGTTTTACAGATGCTTTCACGGCAGATGTTCCCAGGATTTGGTCCGCCTCATCCCGCCCTGGCAGCTCCTGTCAGACAGTCAAGACAGACGGCAAGAGCGCACCAGTTCGTCGTACAACTGGAAACATCTAGAACATCGCTTTACAAGAACTACTTTGTCTGGCGCACTGCATCACTGTGGAACTCACTCCCAGGACATCTGTGTCCCACTAATTACAACTTACAAATATTCAAGAGCCGTGTCAATCAACATCTTCGCACACACACCGCTCGTCGAGCGCCATAGGGTCTACCTTTAGTGTGTGTGCACTGCCATAAAAAAAAAGAAAGGCAGGAAAAAATAAAAATAAAATAGATGATTTTCGGTTTTTTACGGATATCTCCGGGATTAGATGGAATTTTCTAAATTTCTCGACAGCATGTCAATCATCCTTAAATTGCGCAACTCTGCCCCAATTTAACCGACCTCGTATCTCTTAAGGGTTTCGAGATACCCATACAAAGAAACGAATTTGTAGCACCCTGTATAAAAAAGGCTCAGCATTTTAAAAGGAATTCAAATATAGAATAATAATTGGAATATTCCATTTAAAAAAATAATGTTAAGATATTGTGCTAGCCCAAACTTTGTAAAAACGAAAAACTACAATGACGGGTTTTCATTTCTGGGTAAAGTAATTTAAAAGTCGTCTCTTTGTAACGTCGCATATTCTAGCATGAAACTGACTGAAACAAACCCAAGAGGCCTTAGTATCGCGAACAATTTACATAGTGATCCATTTAAAAAATAATATTTGGTGCACCCTGAATTTTTGAGACACCCTATGTACCCTAAATAATTTTTAATAGATCTATGCAGTGGGCCTCTACAGCTTTTGTATTTACAGGTTTTCGCTAAAGTAGACCGTTAACGAAATATCTTTCATCGGAATTCTAAATGAATTTGCAACCATTACTAGCCAGAAAATATTGCAAACTATAACGAACACGAAACATGTTCTTACCATTTCTTTGTTTTGATGAGGCGGGAGAGCCAAAAAAAGTAGTATTGTAGTTCCATAATAACGACCGTGGAAGTACTACTGCGTTGTCTAAAAGGGTCGTGAAGTGCACCAAGTGTGCATGTTTTGATGCTTGGACAACGTGGATGGTTTAAGCCATATAACAGGTCACGGTACCCTCACGGGTATATTATAGGTCTTAGCATTTCGTGGCCTGTGCCACATACATAAAAAAAAGATGTTTAATTTTATTCCAACTACAATTGCAGCAGCTGCTCTTGCTCTACAAAGCGCAAATAAGACCGTACTTAAAATATTGCTCACCTAAGCGCACCCAAAAGCTGCTGGATTCCATTCAGAAGAGAGCTGTGGCTCTCATCGGCGACCCGCAGTTGACCTGTGATCTGGCTAGTCTGGAACACCGCAAATATGTGGCCGAGATATCCCTGTTTTAGAGATATTTTCACGGCAGATGTTCCCAGGATTTGGCCCGCATCATCCTCCAGCAACGCCTGTCAGACAGTCGAGCCAGACGGCAAGAAGCCACCCGTTCGTTGTACTAGAAATACGTAGAACGTCGCTTTACAACGACTCCTTTGTCTGGTGCACTGCATCACTGTGGAACTCGCTCCCAGAACATCTGTTTCCCCCTGTTTGCCCCTAATTATAACCATAGGATCTCCCTTTAGTGTATGTGCCTATGCCATAAAAAAGGAAACACCAAATTTTAGGGTTAATAAAACGAACGCGAAATATGCTTCATTATTATCTATTTATTAATTATCAATACATTATATTTTGCGATACTCATTTATCTTGCCGCTGGTCTTTCATACCCAAATATTTATTTATAACAATTTCCATGATTACCACAAAAATAGAAAGCATTGCACCATAAATGTAGATCACTATTACGTATAAACAATCAAAAATTCTTACAGATTGAAAATTGCCGGCTTGATTGTTGCACTGGGGTTTCCTTACCACGCGAACCTTCGATCGCATTGCTATGCCCCTTTCTTGAAGGTTGAGTAAACTGAAATTGTTAAAAAATCGTAATTTTTATTTATAAAGCAATAATTATATTGTACTTTATCAATAAGCATTGTTTTTCAATATATGAAATCCCTAGAAAAGTAAAATTAGATGATACAAGCACACCTTATATATAAGCTGTGATACAAAGCCGGAAAGCTATATTTTACAGGATGAAGTGAACAGGGCAAGTCGCTGGACGAGTACCGAAAGCCTGGGATAACTGTAAAGGTATACTTTCCGGACGTACAATGCTTTTTGAAGTGAAGACTCCTTTAGGCGCGTTCAGAAAATTTTTCCTGGGCAGTAAATAAATCTTAGCGTCAGAGTAACCTTAATGCTCATTCGGCTCTGAACCACACTGATAGCATTATTAGGGAGAGCTGGAAGATCATTAACGAACAAAAGTAGCAAAAAAGCAAATAATATGTGATATTCCCATGATATCCTCCATGCAATAACTTCAATCACTATTTTTCAACTAATAATGTGGGGTCACAGTATGATGATCAAGAGTCGCCCATTTAGCGTCCCTCAACCATTTGCGCAGTTTAATATCTTTCTCGTACCTTGCGATGCTCTTGAGGTCGAGGATTTATAGCCAAAAACTTCAAAAACCTACAGTTGGTGCTGACAACATAACGGGTTAGATAGTTCAGGAGGTAGGCAATTTGATATCTGAGCCATTAAGTCACCTGAAGAAGGAGCCATTTTCTGTCGGCCTTTACCGGGACATCAAAGTGCACGCCTATATATAAAAATAAAGGCTTAAATTCTCATTACCGACCAAATTCTGTACAAAATCAATTTGCAAAGATGTTTGAAGCTGCATTTGCTGTAAGGTTAATGGTCGATACAAACAAATTAATGTTCTTAACTTATTTTGACCACAAAAGTGGAGGTATTAATCAACAGTATAATTAACTGCAAGCAATTAGTGGACTGTATTAAGATAGGATGGTGGGGGTTTTATACATACGTTGTGAATTGAAACAAGGTAGGTAGGTTCACTAAGTACTTTAATAATGCAGTTGTAACTTTCATTAAATACAAGAAAATATATATATACAATTTATACAATATCTACACTACTTGATGCATTCATTCTTTCACACATTAAAATAAATATACAAAAGGGTGCTTAATTATTATTTAAATCTGAACTGAATTAAATTAACTGCGTTCTGTCTTTGAAATTTTAACTTTTCTTTCACTCTACAAATACCTTGAGATGTAAGTCTATTCTCTACCTTTATTGTAACCAGAGATCTGACTTCAAATCCTTAATTTGAATGGTACAGGCGCAATTTGAGCTACAACTTTGGTACCGCCATTTTACTGGTTCTGTTCAACTACAGGGAAGCCAAGACGCCACGTCGTTTCTGGCTTTAAGGAATTGCGTAAAAAAGCCCAAAAGAGGTCTTTGTCCAAATTTGGACAAAGATAACAGAGGTACACTCGATACTTTCTAATATCTGTGTATACAAACGGAGAAATTGGCCCAAAAAAATTTGACCTTTGGGAGCGATAGCACGTTTTGCTGCTAGTCGAGTGAAAGTTAAAACTACACTGAAATCTGTTTTTTTTGAGCTCTCGGGAGGGACAATAATGCGGGAAAGTAAGCGTGGGCGAGTCCATTATCGCATTTGAGAGGGTAGAAAAATGCTCCTTCTCTATTCGACACATTATTGTTGACACAATACTGACGGAGACAAAGATATATTAAATTGAAAACGATTACAAACGTTTTCCCTGACGGAGTGCTTTATATAATAGGATCGACCATCCATGTTTGGACCAAGGGGTAATGAAGAACTGACATATACTGATTTAAATGCAAAATTTTTTGTTTACCTGGTGTGGAATAAATATATTCGTCTGTTAACTATGGCTCATTCATACTACATACATACAGGGTGTTATCACCAAATTATACGGTAAAAAATTACAAGTTAATACACTTGTTGGGTTGTTTCCCCAACAGTTAATAAAATTTCTGGAGGGCTCTAAGTTATTAAACAGAACAGAACTTGGATTTTGCAGGGGAAGTTCGGCCGTGACAGCTGTTGGCGGGTGGATACCCTCCGTCGGTAGGGAAAAAACTTACCTGAAAGAAAAAAAGGAAGGTCTATACGCTCGACTAATGTTGACCCAAATGAAACACCGTAAGTTCAAACGTATCACTTTAATCTTAAAATCATCAAAAAAACTGGGACGACAACAGGATAAGGTACCGCAACAAAAAAAAAACAGTCGAAAATAGGCAGAAGGCGTAAGTGCTATTCTTAATATCGAATTCCCAAAAAGGGAGGGATCAAACTTAACAGGACCCGACCGACGGTGTGCTCACACGTCCGTTAATGATATAATAAAGCGCGCTCTAAACTAGTCCTAAAAATAAGGAGCGGAATACACTTTTCCCATAAATGTCCGGGAACAACACACAACAGTTAACTCTATACTATTGGGGTACTTAGCTTAGCACTGCTCAGCTACTATCCTAACTACAAAATACTCCGGAAGAACTAGGCCCTACAAAGCGGGCAGGTATCCCCACATGTTGAGCTCTCTCAAGTGATAAGACGCTAACTCCTAGTCAGGACTTCGGCCCAGGGGGTGCGGCCCTTTATTAAAAGGGCACTCGAATCAGTAGCAGCAAAAAACACACGACGTAAAATGGCTGAGTTGACCAGGTGGAAGCAGCTTATAAAACCTCGAACAACGAGCCTCCCGAATGGCATTACACTAAACGTAACTCAATACAAGGTTCCCAGAATCAAAACGGAAATACTTTCCCGTAAGTCGACCAAAATCCGCCGACTACTTTTGGCGATAAATAAATCAAAAGCTGACTTATCGGAACTGCTTCTCTAATCCAAAAAGAAAGACGAGTCTTTTTCAGCAAAACTCGTCTTCCCCAACCATCAAGTCGGGCCGCACCAAGCCGGCGCGAATTCGATGGACTCGCGCCATGAATCCCTCCGAAAGCTACGTGCTAGACGAAATTGCTACAAGGGGTCATCAAAACTATAATGATTCGAACTCCCAAAATTTGAACGCGAGAACCCGATGTCCTAGGTATTCGCAACTGAATCGTATGTTGAAGAGCAGCTTGTGTCTGTTTGGCACAACTCTGGGGGAAATCATAAGAGCCAGCTCATTTGAATACGTTCTGTAGAAGTATCGATAGTAAAGAGATGCATCCGCAACTTTTCTTCGATGTTCAAGGCTTCGTTAACAACATAACGAAGCATGGAATGCAATATACTATTACCGGACTAAAGGTGATTCTGTAATGTAGTATAATATGTAGCATGAAATAAAATTCGTTTTCCTGCGTTCGTCCAAAAATTCTATAATTTTCGACCCATTGACAGGCTACAAAACCACATAAGTAATGCCAATCAAATAAAATAAATGTGTCAATAAGGATCTCATTTCCATGGGCAAATGAAAGTCGTTATTTGAAATTAAAATTATCATGTATACGGTTTTATTTTCTTTTTAATGCAGTTTCTAGTATGAAATAAAACGCTATACGTCACAAGTCCGGTAAACCATTGGGTGCTAGTTTTGGAAATCTTCCTCGTACATGTATTTTCAATATAAATAACTATTAGGGTGTAAAAGAATCATGTTTATTCGTCAACCCTCTAGTAAAAATAGTAATTTTATTTAAAATAATTGGGCAGATTTCTAATGCAGTTTCCTTACCGCATCCTCTTGAACTCGTCCTTTATATGTATTCTGTTTATCTGTTTACTGTAGAATTATTTACACTAGCGCGGTGAAGTGTTAAATAGGGATGTGATCAAGCAAAACTCGAAGTTTTCCTCTTAGCGACCGAGACTAAACTTATGCCCCTGAGCATCAGTATTGGTAGTCATGGAATTAGGGTAAATTAGATGTTTATCTATTCCGTCTTTCTACCTTCAATAATAATATAAATTAGGAACTGTCTTTGTAAGTTCTGTACAAATTTAGTTAAACTTAAAAAGCACAATCTACGACTAGCGTTACCATATTTTATTATGCTATAATTATGACAGGCAAATTATTTTTTTTTTAATATATACTGTTAAAAATCCAAAGTTATCGTTTTCCCT
>JAEQML010070685.1:0-16629 GCA_016904865.1 Pissodes strobi | reverse complement strand
GATTAATCTTCATACAGGTAAGTAGGTATTCGATTAATCTTTCAATTTTCGATCGCTTGTCTTCCGATATGATTACATTGTAGCTGTTTAAAGCTAGATGGTGCAATTTTGCATTATTCTACCTTCAATCCTGAGAATACCACAAAAACACAATTAAGGCAGCAAAGTCGTTGAATTCAAATTCTATTTTAAGTATGACAAAAAAAAATCAATGAAAATTCTATCCCATAAATTCCTTAACCACTTAAAAATTAAGGGTGCCTATTCTAGGTAAATAAACATATTTTATAATATAATATATTATTGATATACAATCAGAGCAAAACAAATGTAATAAATTGAACCTTAGGCTAAGGAATACTTAAAAGGCTACCTATGAGGGCTAAGATATACCCAAATTTAAAATTGTATTGGCAGATATGTCACTGGGCGTACCTAGAGGTCGAGTATAGAATCTGAAGAAAGTGTCAGAATTTTAGGACTCCACCCTGCCATATTCTTAATGACATTTCGGTTTATGTCAAACTTAAAGGCTGCTCACGTGCTGGCGTGTCTTACACTATATCCGGTAAAGACGTTAACGTTCGTTCCATACCATTGTTTATTAAAATTAAGTTGATCCACCTACTCAAGGTTTGAGTTATTGCGTGGTGATGTAAGTTTTTTTTTTTTTTTTTTTTGAGAGTTAAGAATAGGGTTGTATAATTGGGAACGAATGTGCACGGTGACTTTAATGCACTGTTTTATAGAATTTGCGACATATAATAGGTAATTCTGATTTTTGAAAATACGAAAAATGGGCTGGCTTTTATAGGGAGCTGAGGTTTAAATTTTTTCCGAAATCTTCAATTTTGACTGTAGAGTCTCTATTATTGTCGATCGTAATTTTGCTTAATATTTGGATCCGATGTGCTGAACTTAGTGCCATAAGTGTTTAGTGTTACCGTTTTCTTTTTAGTTTATCAAGTGATAGAGATTGTAAAGGGTAAAGTGTTGATACATAGAGTAATACAGGTTCAACGTTCCATGTAAAATCGTATTTAGGCTTAGGGGGCTTTAACTTGTAGCCTCCCTTCAAAAATCTTTTTATTATATTTTAATCCCTATTAGGCGGTAAAACATAAAGTTAAGAGCTGATCTATAGGTACTTATCAAGACGTAAGAAGCTCCTTTGTTTATTTCGCGAACTAAAAAGTCCAGATAAATGTTTAAATTATAAGTAAAGACATCGAAATTTTGCTGTTACTGAAATTATAATACCTACTTATTAAAATAAGCGTTGTATGTTAAATATTAATTAACAATTTGTTTTAATAAAAATATTTATAGGTACGCCTATGTTATTAGTATTAAGTTAGCGACAGTTTAGACAGTAGGATAACGTTGACAGTGTTGTTGTTAGATATATTTTATATATCGTTGCAATATTATAAATACATAAAGTAAAAATACTAAAAGCCGGTGTTTTATCAACACAGAACCAATGTTAAAATCACAACATTGTACTGTTTTCAAGTTCCTTCTGAGATGGATGGAAACATTATTGGGTTGGCGTGACCGGAAATGCTTCTTTGAAGAAATGCTTCTCAGACAGTTTTCTTGCCACCAGGAAAAATTTCCTGTCTAACAGATGAGAGTCTCTATAGAGAGTAACTAATTTTTACTCGATTTAAAAGTCAACGGTTTCCCAACTAATAAACTAGGAAACACGGTATACCAGGGCTGTACTAGCCACCAATATTCCGGTGGCATCATCATTTTATCTAAAGCCTTAAATAACATAGAAAACAAGGGAAAAGCGTAAAAATACTCATCATGCCAAGAAATTGTAAATGCATCGACAACTGTGGAGGTTGAATCCGGAAACCAGGAACAGGCATTTTACATTAAAATAAGTTGGAAATAGATCTAACCCCTTATTATTTTCTGATATACCTGCTTGTTTAGTTCGTATTCGGTTTCAATGGAAGTTTGTCTTGATGCCTTGTCGGGTTCCGTTTTTCTTTTGAAGCGATATAAAATGCGAAGAGTGTTATACGTTTTGTTCACGCTAGTCTAAAATTTGAATGGTTATATTGGTTAAGTTGCGATATTTTACGCTTTCCCCACGATTAATGCAGGATATTGCCGTCTTATTATCGATTCTAAGTAAGACTCTAATATTTCCATTTGATTTAGTAAATAATTGTAAGCCATGACAAGCAGCTTTAACTTCAAGGTAATTAATATGGTTAGACTTGTCGGCTTCTTCCCAAAACTCGCGACATTTTTGGCCGTTACAATAGGCACCCCAGCCTGTAGGAGACGCAGACGCATAAAAAAAACAAAATTCCAATGAAAACGTACTAGGCTTCATATTTACAGAATATTCTTGATTGTCTATCCACTAGCTAATAATTTGCTTTGTATCTTTTAAAATTAATATTCTGTCATGTACGACTTTCCTTTTAAGGCCTTAAATTTTGCGTGATCTTGTCTTTTGATACTATGACGACTCTGAGGAACGGCAGGAGCCGCTGCTACCAAAACACCAATAATTTTTGCAAAATCTCGAATCGTAGTAACTGACTTGTTAATATATTTTTTAATTGCCTCTTTTATTGAATTCATTTTCTTAAGAGGTAAAGAAACGGTCGAGGAAACGATCCTCTGAATTAAGTCATAAGTAAATCCTAGGTAAGTTATTTTTATGACGGTATTAACTGACTTTTTCTGTATTTATAATAATTCCTAAATCATTTAGGAGCATTATACACATTGCAAAACAGTAAAGTGCATCAGCCAAGCCTGACAAATGGTTGGTGTTGTTAGCCCAATTGGTGTTGTAGGAACCTTTGCAAATAAATAAATTTGCACACAATAATATTTAGTCAAATATTTATATTTACACCCTGTAAAGTATACAGCTGTTTTACAAACAAGAGTCTTCAGGAGATAATTTAGTCAAAACAATTTACACCCTGTAAAGTATGCAGCTATTTTGCAAAAAATAAGGAGTCCATGATTGGAGTCTTAATTAAATAGGTCCACGACCATATTAAAATATATACTGTTGGCTCACAGCCTTTTAATCGTTTAAGTGATGATAGAATTTAGTGAATAGCCCACGGCTATCCCTCAGAAAGTATGGCCCACGGCGTTAATGCAAAATATGTTTTGCCATAACATCCTGTAAAGTATGCAGCTATGTTGCAGACAATAGTCTGCGGGTGATATTTTAGTCAAAACAGCTAACAGGCTGTAAAGTACACAGCTATTTTGCAGACAATAGTCTGCGGGTGATATTTTAGTCAAAACAACTAACACCCTGTAAAATATACAGCTATTTTGCAGAAAATAAGGAGTCAGTCCATGATAGCAATTTTAATTAAATAGGTCCACGACCATACTAGAAATATATACTGTTTTTTGTCCCTATTGGAATTGATTATTGCTGCATAAACAGGGGAAATATTATACACACAAAATGTATCTGATTATCATTTGGCGGTGACAAGTTTGAAGTTGGCATATTAAACGATCACTTCTTAGAAAGTCAATAGCCAACTTTTAGTGGAGAAGTCGAATAGTTAGGTCCTCGACCCTAGGCTTAATCAACTAATAACTTATAATAAAAATAATATTATTTTTTTTTTGTATTGCGAAGCCCTCGGCCTAAACCTATTCTTTTTCTATGCCCTCGGCAAGAATTTTTCGATTGAGTGCTATTTGTATGCAAATTATAATACCCTCGGCCTATGCACAATCTAACTCAATCTAACCAACTCTTTGTTAGAAAGTCGAATAGTTAGGTCCTCGGCCCTAGGCTTAATCAATTAATAATTTATAATGAAAATAATATTAAGAATTTTTTGGATTGTGAAGCCCTCGGCCTAAATCTATTCTTTTTCTATGCCCTCGGCAAGAATTTTTCGATTGAGTGCTATTTTGTACAATGTGCAAATTATAAGGCCCTCGGCCTACGCACTATATAACTCAATCTGGCCAACTCTTTGTGGGGAAGCCGAATAGTTAGGTCCTCGACCCTAGGCTTAATCAATTAATAATTTATTGTGTATTGCGAAGTTCTCGACCTAAACCTATTTTTTTCTATGCCCTCGGCAAGAATTTTTCTATTGAGTGCTATTTGTATGCAGATTATAAGGCCCTCGGCCTATGCACTATCTAATTCAATCTAACCAACTCTTTGTGGAGAAGTCAAATATTTAGGTCCTCGACCATAAGCTTAACTAATTAATAATTTATAATAAGAATAATAATAACAATTTTTTGTATTGCGAAGCCCTCGGCCTCGGTATTCTTTTTCTATTGCCCTCGGCAAGAAAAGAAAAATTGATCGAGTGCTATTCGTACGCAAATTACAAGGCCCTCGGCCTATGTATTTTAATTTCTATTTCTCTTGGTTAGATTGTGCCTTACTGAAAAATTGCATGAATATGAATTTAATAAGCTCTCGGCTGTTATGCAAGGTTTTTTAATTATTCTAATTACTTAAAATAGTCTAGTTGTAATTAGTGAGCTTACGTAAACAAATGAAAGACCGAAAATAAAAATTGATTATGTTTTACTAAATGAAATCCAGCTATTTTATTTTTAATCTCATGTCTAAACTTTACATTTCACGTACTCGGTACAGACTACTTCTTTTACCTCTCTATACCGTAGCTAATCTGGCCCCGGGGCCTACTACTTTTTGCACTACTCAGTTTTTTGGTTTTCGTGAAACCCGATATTATACTTGTTTTTTTTTTGTGACAACAAATCGCCCAGATATCAGTCTCTTAATTTAGCCACAAACATTTGTATTATATATATTATTTTTTAACAAAACCTAATCTTACACAAACCTCAATACAACTTATCAACTGTACATTGTATCATTGTACGTAGATATTTGGCCCTCGGCCTACTATATAGGAAATTGATTAACCTAAACAAGCATAAACCAACCCCAAAACAACTAATCAACGACCATTTATTGTTCGTAAATATTAGGCCATCGGACTAGTTCTATATAGACAATTTATTAACACTTACTTGAGGAACTGGACAATATATTTTCCCTTCTTTTCGTCATTTTATTTCACAAACACAAAACAAAACACGATTTTTGAACGTATTCGAAGGATACGTAAAACAGAATGAGTAAGCATCGAAGTGCGATAGCAGACTCGGGTTGAGGATAAAAAACTTTATGCTTTAAAAACGTATCGATGGGTATGGTGATTCAGAAACTACAATGTAATCATATCGAAAGACAAGCGATGGAAAATTAAATCTTTCCCATCATTTAACAAGCAGAAAATTATCCGTAATTTTAATTTAGATCTCTATGACTAATTTCTGCAGTGTACATATATCAAAAGTATATGGATACTTAATTTATAGTGAGCAATTTATTTCATTACTATCAACTAAGCAAATATATAGTATGCTTTAAATCTGAATATCTAATTCTAAGTTCAAATATCGCGTTAGCATGGCCTACCTCGTTGATAGTTGTTCTCTAATTCATTCGCTCTTCGTGCTGCACGACAGCGTCAGAGTATGAACGTGTACTTGAGTATTGTTTATTTTTGGGGGCAAGTTATTTTAAAATTATGTAAACATTGCATTTTTCCTGCGAATTTGATTGTATTTTTATTTCCGTTAAATATTGGTTGAGGGTAAATTAATTTGTGTAAATTTTTTACGGGAGACAGCTTTAAACGGCAAATAAATTCTAATTGTGCCTTGGTGACGAGTCGACTGACTATCATCGGATGACCTAATAAATCTTTTTTTGTACTAGGGACGAGAATTTGAGATTATTCTAGAAAGAGTTTCAGCTACTTGCCTGGAGAGAAAACGTGTTGTTCGAAGTGGATACAGCAAGTTTTAGAGTAATAGTTCAGATTTATATAACTTGTTTTAAGTAAAATTCCGTATGTCTGAGTTAATTAAGATCAGTCAGTATTATTTTGCCTGTAGTAGATCGCTATATATCTATATATACATAAATTGAACATACATTTTTTTCAACAACAGTTATTTGGCATCTGGAAAAAAGCACATTTAAACTTTGTATCAAGATATTCTATTATTTAATATAGGCTATTATGTATCTTAGATCCTTGACTCTTATTGATGTTTATCCATCAGATTCATATTATACCTCCCTTTTGATCCGTCTCATGTTAAACAACATCAATTTGAATTATTCAGTTACTTTAATATTAAAGAGCTAGTCTGGTAACTTTCGCTAATATTTTGTAGCAAACTGCCAAAATCTCCTTTGCAAAATTTATATGTCTATTTAATATACGTAAATTCCGTTCCCAATTTGTTTCATGTAAGATATAATACCTACATCAAAAATAAGTTTATAATCCTACTCTTGATTCGAGTGAGTTACTCCTTGTCAAAATCTCTGTGTTGAGTGGTTATTATATTATATATCATATTTATTATTAATGTTAATATTAGCAATATGTTTTGTACCCTACGCAATCTTCCCGTCTGAGGGTAGGTATATAAAATGTAAATTTACAGCTGACTTACAACACAATATCATATTTTCAATTTAGCCGAAGCATATTTTTTAAGGAAACAATATGTCGCTCAATTTTGTTCCATGGAACTTACATAAAAAACTGATGTGGCCTATTCTACAAAAAAAAAGGTATTTTATGTTACCAATATAATACATATATTTATTTTTTAAAAGGAAAAAGATGCGAGCTTCCTTGAAATTGTCCCGTGGGGGAAGATGTCTTGGGGATAAGGACAACATCTTTACGGATCGAGAGGAACTTATTAAAAAAGAGATTCATAATAGCTAAATTGAAATTAATTAAATTTAGCTCTAAGAATATAATTATTGTTTGAATAGATTTGAATTTGAATAGTAGCTGGGGTGCTTAACCTGTTGGAATTAATACTATTGGTCACTTGCCAAAAATGATTGCGCTTTTTTTGTAACTACCAAATGCCGTGATATTTGCTGAAAAAAGCCTTAGATCATCTACTACTTTCTTAGAAGATTGCGGAGTCTACTTTTTAAAACTCAAACAACACGGATATTGGAAGCCCCTCCTTATGGTGATGTGCAAAAAGATATAGGGAATGAGAAAAGGATTGCCACCAATATTCTCGGTGAATCAAATTAAAGATCTGTTGAACATGAAGCCAGACCTTATCCCACCAATTCCACTTCTACAGGAGTTAATATAACTAACTGTAAAAATTGTGCTATAAACATTTATAATTTATAAAATTAAATGGTTTTTAAGTTTATAACCATTATTATCTTTGTTCGTTTCACTAATAATTAATTTTCATAAGCGTCACCTTATATTGCAAAATTGGAATAAATTACATTGACAAAATCAAATACTCTCCGTCTGTTTCAAAGTGAAAAACATTTGATGCTGCCATGAAATCAATACACCAAGCAATATTGAACCTCGAATCACTAAAAAACAAAATACTATAGCGAAGCACAGTGTAATTATTGACAGATAATATACCAAAAACTAAATGAATAAAAAAAGAAATCGAAAGTAAATATGCAATAAGAAAGAAATATTTAAGAAATACAGGAAACATAAAATAGGAAAACAAAGGAAAAATGTAATAAGACATAGACTAAGGAAATAGAATAAGGTATCATAAAATATAGAAACATAGAAATAAATAACAGAATAAAAAGAATGTAAGTTGATACGAGAAAATCTAGAACAAGGAATAAAGGCAAAATACAAGGAAGCATAGAAGAAGGAAACATACAATATAAAGATACGAAAGAAAATTGAAGCAACTGGAATAAAGATATAATATGTATCGACGCGTCGAACATAAGAAAATAATGACACCGATAAAGCACCTAATATAAATCATAAGTAAAACAAAACCATTGAAAATTCATCATCTTACTAAGCGAAAACTTGTAGTTTGTGTGAGGTAATTTACACCGGAAAAATAGTCGGGTTAATAGTCAATCATTGTTTTTCTTAGAAAATGTGCACACTCTGGAAGGGATAATAATAATTAAAAATACAAATATCGAAATAAAATCATCATTAAAGTTAATATAATTGATGAAGGCAAAAAATGTAAATACTGCACATATTTTTTAAATATCCCATGATATTAATGTTGTTCTAAATAATTTTGGCATTAAATATTGCCAAAATTTTTTATTGGGGTCAACAAATCGATGTTATATAATCACAGTCAGCAATCGTTTTAAAACCAGGCCAAATATACTTGCCAATTTATGTTGTTATTTTAACAGAAACGAATCCACGAACAATAAGAAAATGAAAGCAACGCAAATACCTGAGAACTTCAAACTTCTATGAATTGTAACATCTCAATGACGAGGCGAAGCGACGACGCGACGTGATGGCACAAAACCATTGAAAGACGGTGATGAGTACATTTAAAAATAGTTAAAGTATATCGACAAATATTAAACGTATTTTTAAACATAACTGTGAGATAAACAAATAATCATTCAATATTTCAAAAACAATTATTATTTTAATTCGATAAAGTATATTGACCGATTTTTCTGATAACCACAAACATAAAATCTATTTACATTCGGACATATTACTAGGATATAAAATATTGCTTTAAATTTTTTAACACATACGTGAGATAACCATTTAATTATTTGATAACATATACTGTATCATTCACAATAAGAATGAAAATTTTGATGCATAAATGCCGACTTTTCTAATGATGATGAAAATAGAAATATTAAATTGCAAGATAAGATAATGTTTCCAGAGAATAAAAATTCACAGTCCTTTACAAAGATGCAACCGGGGGAGACATTAAAAATGCCGAAGCAGAATGCAACGCTTACTAAATTTGAGATCTGAGAAAACACATAATTGTGTGGACATATAATAGTTGATAGAAGTTTGGGTGAGATCAGATTAGATTACGTAAGTTTACTTTACCAAAATATACCAAATAAATGCATATTGAAGTTTCGTTCTATTTTACAATCTATAACGTTATAAGTTTGGTTGAAAAACAAAAGACCATTTGCATTCGATTCGTCTGACATTCCTTGATCTAACGATATGAGACACGGCTAGTCTGTCGTGAGAAACTAAAAGTCACCCTCACCCACCCTTAACACAATCTAATGTAAAAAATAACTTTTAGCAGATTACGTAAGTTTAGTTTACCAAAATATACCACATAAATGCATATTACTTCAAGTTTCGATGGCCTTTACAATTTATAATATTAGTGGTGGCTGTAAAAACTGCATTCAAATTGTCTCTCAATATTCAATCTAACGCGGTTAGTTTCACTTAGTATCAACTTATTTTAGTCATTCGAGTCGATTCCAATACGTTATAATAGATTTAGTTAGTTTTGGTTAGTCGTCTAATCAATTTTCGGTTGGTTTCTCTTGGTCTCAATTTTTTTTACTTATTTGAGCCGGTTCCGTTACATTATAATCAATTTTAATAGATTTGGTTAGTCGTTTAATCAACTTTCGGTTAGTTCCACTTAGTCTCAATTTTTTTTACAGCTGGTTCCTATACGATATAATCAATTTTAATGGATTTGGTAAGTTTTGATTTATTAGTCATCTAATCAACTTTCGGTTAGTTTTACTTAGTCTCAACTTATCTTAATTATTTGAGTCGGTTCCGATACGTTATAATCAATTTTAATAGATTTGATTAGTTTTGGTTAGCCGTCTAATCAACTGTCGGTTAGTTTCACTGCGTCTCAATTTATTTTACTTATTTGAGCTGGTTCCGATCCGTTACAATCAATTTTAATAGATTTGGTTTGTTTTAGGCTATCGCCTAACCGACTTTCGGTTAGCTTTACTTAGTCTCAACTTATTTTAGGCATTTGAGTAGGTTCCGATACGTTATAATTAAGTTTACTAAATTTGGTTAGTTTTGGTTAGTCGTCTAATCAACTTTTGATTAGTTTCACTTAGTCTCAACTTATTTCACTTATTTGAGCTGGTTCTGATACGTTTAAATCAAAATTATTAATTTTGGTTAGTTTTAGTTAGTCGCCTAATCAACTTGCGATCAGTTTCACTTAGTCTCAAGTTATTTTACATATTTGAGCCGATTCCGAGATGGTGTAACCAATTTCAATTGATTTGGTTTGTCGTCCAATCAACTTTCGGTTAGTTTCACTTTGTCTCAACTGATTTTACTTATTTAAGCCGGTTCCGATACACTATAATCAATTTTAATATATTTGATTAGATTTGGTTAATCGTCCAATCACCTTTCGGTTACTTTCACTTAGTCTCAACTTATTTTATTCATCTTAATCGGTTCCGACGCGTTATAATTAATTTTAATAGATTTGGTTAATTTTGGTTAGTCGTCCAATCAAGTTTCGGTTAGTTTCACTCAATCTCAACTTACTTTAGCCATTTGAACCGTTTCCGATATGTTATAAACAATTTTAATAGATTGGGTTAGTTTTGCTTAGTCGTCAATTCAAATTTTGGTTAGTTTCACTTAATATCAACTTATTTTAGTCATTTGAACCGGTTACGATACGTTATAATCAATTTTAATAGATTTGGTTATTCTTTATTAATCGTCGAATAAACTTTCGGTTAGTTTCACTTAGTCTCAACTTATTTTACTTGTTTGAGCTGGTTCCGATAAGTTATAATCAATTTTAATAGATTTGGTTAGTTTTGGTTAGTCGGCTAATCAACTTTTGGTTAGATTCACTTAATATCAACTTATTTTAGTCATTTGAACCGGTTACGATACGTTTTAATCAATCTTAATAAATTTTAATAGTCTTGGTTAATCGTCAAATCAACTTTCGGGTAATTTCACTTAGTCTCAACTTATTTTAGTCATTTGAGTCAGTTGCGATACGTTAAAATCAATTTTTATAAATTTGGTTAGTATTGGATAATCGTCGAATCAACTTCCGGTTAGTTTTACCGGTCTCAACTTATTTTACTTATTTGAGCTGGCTCCGATACGTTATAATCAGTTTTAATAGATTTGGTAAGTTTTGGTTAGTCGTCTAATCAACTTTCTGTTAGTTTCACTTTGTCTCAACTTATTTTAGTTATTTGAGTCGATTACGATACGTTATAATCAATTTTAATAGATTTGGTTAGTTCTGGTTAGTCGTCTAATCAACTTTCGGTTAGTTTTACTTAGTCACAACTTATTTGAGCTGGTTCTGATACGTTATAATCAATTTTAATAGATTTGGTTAGTTTTGGTTAGTGGTCTAATCAACTTTCGGTTAGTTTCACTTAGTCTCAACTTATTTTATTCATTTGAGTCGGTTCCGACACGTTATAATTAAGTTTAATAAATTTGGTTAGTTTTGGTTAGTCGTCTAATTAACTTCCGGTTAGTTTCACTTAGTATCTATTTATATTAGTCATTTCAGTCGGTTTCGATACGTTATAATCAATTTTAATAGATTTGGTTAGTTTGGGGTAGTCGTCTAATCAACTTTTGGTTAGTTTCACTTAGTCTCAACTTATTTCACTTATTTGAGCTGGTTCTGATACGTTACAATCAATTTTAATATATTTGGTTAATTTTGGTTAGTCGCCTAATTAACTTGCGGTTAGTTTCCCCTTCCCAGATCTGTGATTAGTTGCACTCGGCGCGTATAATATACTTTGCAAATGGGGAAAAACACACACGGCGGCGATTGAAGAGTCGCTGCTTGTTAGCCGCCTCGGCACGCCATCTGATTCATGCGCCGCGCCGCGGCAAAAACAGCTGGTGTGTCATGGCCGCCGACTCGGCAGCCGATTCGGCAAAAACCGCTGTGTGTGTCATGGCTCTAAGTCTCAACCTATTTGAGTCGGTTCCGATATGTTTTAATCAAGTTTAATAAATTTGGTTAGTTTTGGTTAGTTGTCTAATCAACTTCCGGTTAGTTTCACTTAGTCTCAAGTTATTTTACTTACTTGAGCCGGTTCGGATACGTTCTAATGAGTTTTAATAGTTTTGGTTAGTCGTCTAATCAACTTTCGGTTAGTTTCACTTAGTCTCAACTTATTTTAGTCATTTGAACTGGTTCCGATACGTTCTAATCATTTTTAATAGATTTGGTTAGTTTTGGTTAGTCGTCCAATCAACTTTCGGTATTTTCACTTAGTCTTAATTTATTCTACTTATTTGAGCGGGTTCTGATACGTTATAATCAGTTATGCATAAACCGTGGTGTTTTTCATTAAAATTTTCAGTGTCGTGATGCGACCTTGGAAACTCACTGTCAAGAAACTAAAGTATTCATCTGATGCGGCTCCGATACGTTATAGACAAATATAATGTTTCTGGTTAGTATTCGTTAGTTGCCAAAATTCGGTTCGTTTTGGTTAGTTTTAACTTAGTTTAATTTGTGTAACCTATTTCGATACATTTTAGCTCGTTTTGGTGCTTTTGGTTAGTTTTGGTTAGTCATTCAATCAACTTTCCGATATGTTATAACCAATTTGAATGTTTTTGGTTAATTTTGGTTAATCGCGAAAATTCGGTTAATTTGGGCTATTCTTAACTTACTATAATATTTTTAATCTGTTTCGATACGTTCTAGCCATATTTGGTGCTTTTGGGTAGTTTAGGTTAGATTGAGTTAGGTTGGGTTAGATAGTCGTCGTGGGTAGTCGTTCAATCTAATTCAGTAAATTTCAGATAGTTTTAATTTTAGTCATTTCAATCGGCGCCGATACGTTATAATCGAATTTAATGTTTTTGGGTAGTTTTGGTTAGTTGCTAAAATTCGGTTCGTTTTGGTTAGTTTAAACTTACTTTAATATTTTTAGTCTGTTCCGATACGTTTTAGCCTTTTTTGGAGCTTTTGGTTACTTTCGGTTAGTCGTTGCATCAACTTTCGGTTAGTTTCAGTTAGTTCCAATTTATTTTAGTAATTTGAACCGGATCCGATTGGTTATAACCAATTTTAACGTTTATGGTTACTTTTGGGTATTCGCCAAATTTCGGTTCCTTTGAGTTAGTTTTAACTTACTTTTATTTTTTTTTATTTGTTCCGATTCATTTTAACCCTTTTTGTGCTTTTGGTTAATTTGGGTTAGTCGTTCAATCAACTTTCGGTTAGTTTCAGTTAGCTATAATTTATTTTTGTCATTTGAACCGATTCCGTCCTCAGAAACAGACTAACACGATCTCTCACGTATATTACGTGATGTGCCAAATGTAGCATGCACTTTTTCGTGATTTGATACCCTATAATAGGAAAACAATAGTATATTGTGTAACTAGGAGGAAAAGCAAGACATTCCTGGACGACAGTGGTAATTGCTGGACGAGGCGCAGCCGAGGCCAGCCACACAGGGGTCCAGGAATGTGCTTTTCCTACGAGTTGCACATACTATTTTTTATCCGATCGAAATTAATTAGAATACGTACTTATAAAAATAGAGCCAAATATTACTCTAAATAAAAACGGTGTTTTTAGACTTAAACTCAACATAATATCAAAATATGCTGTGATAATATCAAGTTTTCAATCGAGCGAGCTTGAAGTTTATTACGTAACTACGGAAACTATAGCTAAATATTACTTTTGATAGACGTCAGATTTGACAAACAAGGCGTTTGAATAGGACAGAAATGTTACATTTACGGGCTAGGACGGAAATGTTATATTCCCAGACAGTTATTTTCTATTCTTGTACAGTTATTACATGTTGCCAAGCAACGAATACAATATACTGGAATCATGACTTTTGCGGTGAGAAAACACATCCGCAAGGTGTCGTTTTTCGTCCGATCATATAAAAAACATTTTCAATGTTAAAATTAATATGTTTCATTAACTCAGTATTTTAAGGGAAAAGACAAAAAGTGTATACTTATATACATTCTATATTAACTGATAATTAACTAGATATTTTTAGAAACTGAGTCAAGGAAAAACGTTAGGATAAGAAGTAATTGTCACTATTGATTACTCATGTTTTGTTTATATTTTTTTATGTACCTGGAGCACCATCCAGTGACGTCCTGCAAATTCGGTGAGATGGAAATCAGCCTTTTTACAAATAGTAGCCAAATGGAGACCTACAGCAAATATTCCGAACTGAGTAGAGGTTAGCATGGGTGACCATTGGTTGGCATCCAGGACAGAACTAAGCCATAGTCAGGACCAAAGCTAGTGCTTGGAAATGTAACGTATATCTAATTATACAATTGTGCGATATGTCTCTTTAGTAATTAGGAAGGTGGGTCTCTTCCTTCTTATGTACTCAATAGCAATGAGCTATTAAATCTTTAATAGTATATTGTGTAACTAGGAGGAAAAGCAAAACATTCCTGGACGACTGTGGTAGTTGCTGCACGAGGCGCAGCCGAGGCCAGCAACACAGGAGTCCAGGAATGTGCTTTTCCTACGAGTTGCACATACTATTTTTTATCCGATCGAAATTAATTAGAATACGTATTTATAAGAATAGAGCCAAATATTACTCTAAATAAAAACGGTGTTTTAAATTTAAACTCAACATAATATCAAGTTTTGAATCGAGCGAGCTTGAAGTTTATTACGTAGCTACGGAAACTACAGCTAAATGTTACTTTTGATAGACGTCAGATCTGACAAACAAGGCGTTTGAATATGACAGAAATGTTACATTCCCGGCCTAGGACGGGAATGTTATATTCCCGGACAGTTATTTTCTATTCTTGTACAGTTATTGCATGTTGCCAAGCAACGAATACAATATACTGGAATCATGACTTTTGCGGTGAGAAAACACATAGGAAAGGTGTCGTTTTTCGTCCGATCGGATAAAAAATAATTTTTTTTTGGCATTCGGTAATTTTTTTTATATATTTTTTCTTTTATACTCACTACCGATGAGTTTTGGACTTTTTATTATACAAGATGCTTTTGAGCATTGGAGGCCAATGCTAGTAGAGGGGGACATATGCAAACTAATGATTTTATTACAAAAAATAACACTAACTTTATTGTTTGAACTTGGTACCTGATCTGGAAAGACAATTATTATGCTTATTATCTAAACATGTTTTAAAATCATTCAGTAAACATTCAACAAATTTTAGTATAAAAGAGCGCGCAAGTCTAGTAAAAGAAAACTTGGTTCAGTTCGTAGTACCTTAATAGCAAATGCTTACTGGCAACAGGTTCAACCCCTCCGTTCATCCAGAGCCAAATTGTACCTTTACGGGAAATGCTTTGGTGTCCACAAAAGGCTAGGAACTCCGGAGTAGTACATAGAAGGGGTGGTTCAACCGGCGTAGTAATTCTATATACATGATGGCTACCGTTGACTCCAGATGGGCCTTATGTACTATTTACAGTGGTCTTGCATACAGGAAACTTCAACCGTACCACGGAAACGTTCCTGAATTTTACCTGACTCTTGGATTGAACATTTCTCTATTTGCAGCATTAGGAAAATAAATACTTAAATTAAGAAAAATAGGCTAGTAAAAATGTATGACCATATCTAAAATTAGATTACAAAAGCGTATCATCACATTCATGGCTAAATTTAAAAAGCACTTTGCTATTTTAAGCAAAAATAAATTTCTTCTATTGTCGACGAAATGCATATTTTCAAAGAATCATTCAAGTGAGATGAGAGCTGGTTATTACAAATATCACTGAGCTATAAAAAGTGTCCTAAAAAAAACTAGCAACTTTCATTAGTGGTACAGAGTTCGAAAATTAATTCAAGCGCTTTTTTACACCGCCTGTATAATAGTGACTCTGCAACCAACGTACAGGAAGCATGCATGATCCTTCTAACCCTGAAAGCCGCATTCGTATGCAAAGTCTCGATTATTTGAGTTTAAGAGTTTTCCGTATTTTCATAATTGCTTAAATTTTGGCCTGCAGTTTATTTCATTTTAGCGTGCACTCATTGTCACAAAACTTGACTCTAATTTAGAGGGAGCGAACATTGCATAGGTCATTGTTCTACCAAGAGAATAATAAAGAATTTCCCTCATTAAAACTTCCGCAACAGCGTTTAAATATACTGCCTTTTAACTTGCAAATGTAAGGAGCTTTATTGTTTTTCAAGTTACCTTTAAGCGATGTTTTCATTTCCTATTAAATCGAAAGTAAGAGATGGAATGTTAATACCACCGCATAGCTTCACCACATATAACCGGCTTTTAAATGGCTTAATTCAAACTAATTAGTGGAATTGATGAAACCGATTTTTAATAGCAATAATTTTACAGATTACTCAGTGTTACTGTCAATACCTCACTTCGCTATATTTTGGTGTAAAGAGTTAAGAACTTCAATTTTAAAATCTGAAATATCATCTCATTTTCTGAAGTTTTAATTAAAATAACAAAAAAAAATTACAAGCCGGAAGTCTCTCACAACATGGCAACGACGAAAATGTCATATGGATAAATCAGAAGAAAAAATATTAATCAAAGTAGTAAAAGTATATTGCAAAAAGTATTCGAAAACTTGATAAAATGTGTAAAGTGTGAGGCAATTTTGCCATCCATACTGTCTAAGACAAGCAGTTCCGAAAAGATCAACAGTTTGCATTCATCAGATAATAGCATCTGTAACGCATCAAAACCCTGAAAAGTCATCGAAACAGTATACCCGAAGACGTTAATTATTACTGAATTGGAG
>JAEQML010070684.1:0-16629 GCA_016904865.1 Pissodes strobi | reverse complement strand
CAGTTTTCAAGGGTAAAGCTAGATATCACGGACGGTTGGGTAGCATTTTAAGTAATACAGGATGTTCATAAAATTATGTTTATTAAATATTTTAACTAATATTAGAATATTTTACATTCGGCCAACCTGAGAAAAGTTGCGTCCTCGCAACTCCAATCTGAGTCAGATGGAGAAGGAACGCCATCTTCCCCGCTGTCGCTTTGGGTATCACCTGAAACTCCTCCAGGCGGTATTCATGGCTTCATTCGGCCCGCTGCGATAACATAGTCGTATTTCTTAGTGAAAGTTCCAGTAGAATGGGGTATGGGGTATGTCTTGTACTCTGTATCTGTCATTAGACAATACCTCTATTATGACCATGGGACCATCGTACGTGGAATTTAGGTTCTTACACGTTGACCTTCGGCATTTTTGTTCATTACCTAATAATAGGTCTCCAACTTGGTACTTTTTCGCAGGTTTACGATGTTTATCAAATCGTCTTTTCTGTTCTAGTCAATTTTCCTCGATCGTATCTGAAGTTTAATTTCTAATTGTATCAATATCTCCATTGATTCGAGACAAGATTAATTCTGCTGATATTAGTGCGTCACTTGTAGTCCGTGGATGGTAACCCATTAGTAACTGATTTGGAGATTTTTCTGGTAGTTTGATGGACAGTATTTAAGAAAGGAAAGAAATAAGAATTTCTTGAAATTAAAGTAGAGCGTCGTGAGAATGAAATTACGTTAGATCAGAGTTCATATTTAAAACTCTTTTAAATAAATTTAATATGACTGATTGGAAGCCTGTTACATCATTACCAAATAAATTAAATTATACTGAACTCAATTCTGATTAAAATATTGACGCACCTTGTCGAAACTTGATAGGTTGGTTAATGTACTTGATGCTATGTACGTACACGGCCAGACTTATGTACAGCCCCTAATTTATTAAGTAAATATCAAAATGAAAATAATAGAGAATTATGGCAATGCCTTAAACGTATTTTAAGATCTGTAAAAGGTACATTAGAACTTAAGTTAGTATATAAAAGGGTATTTTATTTTATAAATTGAAAATCGCATAATATGCTGGAATACAAAACAACAAAATTCTTTAGTCTTTAGCAGCTTGATCCACAGAGGCTGAATACACTGTTTGAAGGCGTACTAGAAGCCTGATGGGTTAAATCTCTAAAGATATTAACTCAAATATAATAGAATAATATATGAAGACAGTGACGGTTGTAAATAGCCAACAACCCTGTTTTTCACAAACGTTTAAAACGCATTGACATGAAGCATCATTCCACAAGGGATCAAATCATTAACAATGTAGCGATTCTAAAATATACTTCAACATACAACCAATTGACAGATGTCCTGATAAAACAGCTACCTTCACCAAAGTTTCAAGAGCGACGCGAAGTCGCAAAATAGGCACAGACAAAGCTCACCATGCTTCTAATACAGATGAAGATAATAATGATGTTAATAATTAACACAACAAATGTTGGAACATAATTATTATTAGATGTCAAGCTAATATTTTTTTTTTTGGTTCTTGATACAAGCTTGATTGATAGCCAATGAAAACAAGTGGACACGTGTTTTTCGATTCCCTTTTCACTGTTCTATAGTTTCCAACCAAAAATAATCAGTCTAATTTTCCAGACGACTTCATTTTAAAAATCTCCTTTATAAGTTAATTTAACCCTTTTGAGTAGTAGTATTGAATACACTCTATATTTTTAGAATTACAAAGAGGAGAAGATAAGAGTACCATGTTACATTAAGAGAATACGTTCCCATTTGAATAAGAGTGCTAAGATCAGCAGGAACTAATAATCATGAACGTATATCGACATTATCGACTAACATAGTTTCTTAGTTTTTGTAGGTACTCGTTAACCGCCATCAGTAAATTAATGAAACAGCTCTTCGGCTTATTAAGTTTACAGTTGCTTTATTTGTGAATGCCATTTTTCCATAAATCTAATAGAGCCAATAAGTTTAAACGAAAACAATTTTTTTGATCAATCTATTTTTTTAACAAAAATTAGAACCAGATATTGATAATAAATTAAAAGTTAATTTAAAAAATATATTAGACTTGACTTGACCATTGCAATCGCGAAGAAAAAGATCAAATAAGTAAACTCTGCTATGAATTCAGAGATATATTTCATTGTGAAGGTATGCCCCTAACCTTTACAAACACTGCAGAACATGAAATACAATTAACAGAAGAACTCCAATAGATATATACTATAAGTTATAGATACCCTGAAATACATCACGAAGAAGACACAACTCAAGCTTCGGAGTTATTAGAACAAAATATTATTCAAACATCTAATTCACCTTATATGGATAGTACCAAAGAAAATTGACAAATCCGGCAATCAGAAATGAATTATCGAAAATTAAATTCAAAAACGGTAGATTCGAAATTTCCAATTCCTCAAATTAATGAATTTTTAGACAACCTTGATAAAGCGCAATATTTCACTATATGCTTCATTTAGCTAAAGCATTTCACCAAAACGAAAATGATATTCCTAAAGCCGCCTTTAGTACTGATTTACGACATTACCAATTTTTACCAATGCCTGTTGCATTAAAATTTTCCCGGCAACATTTCAAAGAACAACGAATAACATTTTTCGTGGCTTACAAAATGAAACATGTTTTGTTTACTTAGACGACATAATTATATTTAGTACAAGTCTCCAAGAATATATTGCAAAACTAAGGAAAGTATTTTCAAGATTATACGACTCTAAATTGAAGATTTCTCTTGATAATTTAGAATTTTGAAGGTCCAATATTTAATACACATTGTAGGCGAGACGGAATTAAACCTAATCCTGATAAATTTTTTCCAATTCCAAAAAGTACAAAAGAAAAACATCTTTTCTCAGATTAATTGGATATTAAGACAATTTATAGGAGATTTTTCTAAATTAACAAAACCAATGATTCGTTGTTTAAAGAAAGAAGAAATACATTAAAATGAATCATACACCAGAATTTACAAATGCATTTGAACATTGTAAACAATTGTTAATAAATGCACCTATACTTCAATATCCAGATTTTTCAAACCTATTCGTCGTAACTACAGATGCAAGTAAATATGCCCTCGGCACCTTATTAAGAAACAATTAATTCTCCATAACAAACCTATAGCATTTGCCTCACGAAACTTAAAATGAAACGGAAACTAAATATTCGACAAAGAGTTACGATTGCTGTATGGGCTTCCGAATATTTTAGACCATATCTATTCGGCCGTAAATATCATATTTACATAGATCATAGACCACTAATTAGTTTAAATTTCAATGTAAAAGAACCAAACTCTAAGTTAAAAAGATGGCAATTAAAATTAGAAGAATTTGATTATCAGTTAATCTTGACATAGCATTATATACAGTAGTTTCATCGTTCCAATGGAATAAATTATTTAGTTTGTCAATCATTAAACTTTTACTCCATTTTTCAATTGCCTTGCGACAACTTTCTGGATTAAAATTTGGGACCACATTATATCGAGGGATAAAAATTCTCGTGACATGTTGGTCTGATTTTCCATGACCTTTACAAGGTATTTTACGACTCCAGTCAACATTGAAATATCTTGCGTTGTAGATGATTCTGCTAATGATGCCGTTACAGCTCGCTAGTCCCAGGCATAACTACATCTTCCTCATCCGAGGATGAAAATATATGACAGATTCTCTTTCTTGTCACAGTTCTTTGATCCATTTATTTTTTAAGAAGAAAATCACAACATGTAGACACTGACTATACAACCACAGTTTGTACGAGCTCACACGCCATTCGCCACACAATTATAAACCTATCTAAGAGCAAAATATTTTATTATTCAAATATTTTTAAATTAAATTAAGTTAAACTAGTTTATGTGAAATGATTTTATTATTATTATTTTTTTTTTATATACACTTATACACCATACACACATTCATACATACATATATAGGTATTACAATTCGTAGCAAACAACGCACGTTCCCGCAAAACCGCTATTAGAGATTTCGCTATCCACTAATCTTACCTTAGCGATATTTAATCCAAACAAATAACTATCATCACACTAGTCTTAAAATTGTCACAGTTAATTATTATCAAACAATAATAATATCACAAAATAAAAATAATTCAATCAGTCAACTTTAGTGTCACTAAATATTTATTTTTCAAAAAGCATAGTACGATTAATAAGTGCACACGAAACAAATTTATTTATGCATCACAACACGTAATCGATAAGTGCTCAAAACTGTCATCAGGCCAACAGCAAATATAAACATTTCTCGTACTTCTTTCTCATATTATCATCATCAAAATCGATACTTAACTTGACCTTCTAGCTCATAACATGTTCAATATTTATCGCTCTAAATTCCTCTTAAAATTTAGTTTAACTCCGAAGAAAAAACATTGAGCATAATATAACAGTTCTCCACTTATTCATTCAGGTATAAATCCCAAAGCTTAAGTATCGAATTTCAAAGTTCCAAGCATTTTTAGTTTTAGTATCGTTTGTTTACATAAGAAAATATGCCCGAAGTACGGTGCGGTATGATATGAACCAGGGTACAGGGTGTAACCGTATAGATAATAAATACAATAATTATATTAACGTTAAGCTATTTTGACTCCGATTTTTTTTTATTTATAAGAACTCGTGAGTGAATTGATTGCTGGACCCCGACACCTGATTGTAAAATTAGTGTTTTATAAGATCACACTTACGTGAGTATTGACAATGCAATTCATTCAGCGAGCTCCACCCGGTATATAGCCAGAGATTGAGGTGACCATGAAACAAAAATAATAACCAATTACTGTATTGACTGACAATGATAAAAATAAGGTGTACTCACCGGGGAACCTCTGTCCCCTTGCTTCATCCAATAACCATCAATTTACACAATACTATATTATTATATAATGTTAGACATATACCTTCTTTCTTCGACGACTAGCTAGTGTCACCTGAAATAGTTTGGGCTACCCCAGACGCTCCACTGCCGCTAAACAGTAAGCATCTCAGCACCCGGAAACTAAGATAACACATACCGAGATCTTAGAACCCAAGTGTGTCAATTCGAGAAGACAAGTGAGGCGCCCTCACACTCACAAGACCAACTCGAAGGCATCGCGCACAAAACAGAGGGCATTCCGGTCATTGCTACACAATCGACCACAACCTGGTAATACCTTGCCCACGGCACGGGTATACCATCAAAACTCCTGCCATGGACTTTAATAACAATATAAACTATTATTCACATGTCGACATGATTTCACACAAAACAACCACACATAGGTAAACTATGACCACTCTATATACATAGGTCTTAATCGGCTAAAGTGCCAGCACTCACTGCCTTTACTGCACTGCCTTAGTTCGTGTTTTAGGTCTCTCCCAATCTCTGGATCATATTATTTGTTTATGTTAGAGTATCAGTTTTCAAGGGTAAAGCTAGATATCACGGACGGTTGGGTAGCATTGTAAGTAATACAGGATGTTCATAAAATTATGTTTATTAAATATTTTAACTAATATTAGAATATTTTACAGTTGTTATATAGTTTTGGTTAGTCTAGATTTTTGCTGTCCTATAACTCACAGACCTGATTTTTGATAGAGCTGCCATTTTAACATACGAATGGCAAACATATATATTATTACAAACCTCATTTCTCTGTTGTTTAACCACTTTGATTTAATTCATACGCTTTGAAATAAAATGGACAATTATTTGTCATTAGCATATTTCCTTTTTAAAATTCTAAATACGTGTCTATAATTGCAATGATATAACTTACAAGTGGATCTACTGAAGGACTGTGAAGAATTCCATATTGAAGAAACAGCCTTGAAGACAAAGTTTAAAAATCGATTGATATACGGATTGCGGTTTAAATCAGCCACCGAATACTAACGTCATAACTTTATTTGAATTGGTAATATTTTTTAGTAGTTTACATTTACATAAGTCTATTTTAATGGGTGGTATTAATATAAATTTGCTGATGGATACCCTGATGTTGCGTTTCTTTATAACCAGCCAATGATTGTAAACATATTATTAATTCTCCCACGCGGGTAACTGAATCCACTGAATCTCTGATTGATATTATGATAATTAATAGTGACTGAGGCAGTGTATCGTCTAGGGTTTCGGGCATTGATCTATCGGATCATAATCCAATAGAGAGTAATATTTTTGTAATATTTTGTTAATATTGATTCGCCATTTAAAACTGCTCTAGGATATATAACGCTAATAAGTTTAACTTGAAAGTGGACTTATCTAAGAATTTTGTGTCCTCGAATACGTGCCACAACTTTTGCAAAGAGGACACGACCCTCGTTTACTGTTAGTCAGGGAAGGAAGTTCTTGTAGGAGTGGATAAGGTCAAAATTGCACGGTTGCTAACAAGGGCTAGACTTTTAGACAGTTTCTGGTAATAGTTATGCAACTCCGACAATACAAGGACGAAGTGATGAGGCGTGACGTCATAGCCCGTAGGCCAAGCAAAGGAATACATTATTACTGAATTTATGTAGTGTTTGCCAATCAATCTAAATAAATAAGTTAATAATAAACACAGTTAATATTGTGTTTTTAAGGTAGTTCTACAGATATATTAAAGTTTGTTTAGACAAATTTATTTGACTGCAGTTACAATACTTATTAAATCGTTATGGTGCCTTAAACAAGTCTTGAAATAACGGAAAATTAAAGTTCGAATAACAATAAAATTGAAGGCATACATTGAACTTGTTTGCATTTTAATGTAATTGAAAAGAAATTTAGTTGCTCTGGCCCAGGCTTTGCTAGGAATGTTGAACACTTAACCTATGAGACGAGTAATTAGATCGATGGAAAGATTGGCCAATAGTTAAAAAGAGTACCAAAGCTTTCCTGATTTTGGAAAAAAATTTTAATCAATTTATTGCAAATATTATCGAGTAACATACGAGGCAAATTACAATGCGCATTACAGCCTGTAAAATATATAAAATTCTTTTGTTTGAGAATATATTTATATAAGATGGTAGAACAAAATTTTTGTTTTATTCAGTATTTTTTCACATGTTATATATGAGTCAACAATTATTTAAAATACCGGATCTGGAAGAAAATGAAGCCCAGCTGTGATTAAATTATTTATGAGATTGATGTCATCCTCAACAATAAGTTCTTCATTATATATTGTCGCGATAGGTTTAAGAAGAAATGATAAATAAAGCAATTCAGTTAAAAACAATAATAACGTCTATTGATCAAAGCCTCAATGAGAAGACATTAATAAGGTCTATTGGTCAGAAACTTAATAAGATTATATTATACCCCATAACTAAGGTGCGCATGCTCTCTCGACTGAGGTATATTTTTGAATAATTGTTTATAGGTCTTTGTTCATTGTTTTATAAATTTTATTTTTTCTGAGGAGTTTGTGTTGTGTTTCATTTAAGGTTGGTTTGATAGTACGTGCATTCATAGATTACACTGCACTTTTAACTACTTGACAGATTCTGCTTAGACAATGATCTTTCTCAGAACTTTGACAAATTTATCATAGATTCGACTTTTACTACTGCGGATATGGAACCCCCAAACTTAGCGACCATGTGATCGAGCCAAGCTCAGGTCAGGGTGAGGAGAAAATGAAAGACTAGAACCTGAAAGCGACTATGTGATCAAGCCCAGGAACTGGTTTTAGGTGAGAGACAAAAAACTGATGGTTCCTTAGCGTATTTATATCATAAAATGTGCTGATCGTTGCATGTTTTAAGGTTCATGCTCGCGTTGTTTATAATTTGTCTTTAATGTTTACATGATATCTAGCAAGTTCAAGTTCAAACTTAGGACAGGGTAATATTTATTTAGTAGCTTATGTATTTTAGTAGTTCACACGTGCCCTCACCCTCTAAACGTTGGTTCCCAACGCTAACACTATCCATGTTGCTTTAAAGAGAAAAACCTCAATTGGACAAAACATATCGCATTTTACATTATCTTACTTATAACTATACAATACAAAATGTCATCAGTGGTATTGTTACTTTCTGAAATCAGGTTGATCCTTTGTAACTCATTCTAGCGTCCATTGCAGTCTATGTCTTAGCATTGTTTGACATACCCTTAAACTGTTTGAGGGTATCACGAGTAAGAGTCTGCTGGAGAGGCTAGTATCGATATGCACTGGTGCTTGGTATATACATGCAACAAAGAGAAATACATTTTTATAAATTGTCTTAATAACATTACAACTGTAAATCCAGATTTTTGGAATAACTACATAGTTTGTAGGACTTATTTCCTTCTAGAACCCTATACAATAGTTATCTCTATAATATTCGAAAAGACGGTCCTGTCTTTATATTAATTAACCATAGTACCTTAATTATCAATCTTATTTATGTATAGAGACGGTCCTGTCTTCTAATAGTTTACCTATAATACCAATATCGTAGTGTATTGAAATTGTATAATTATATTAAAAAATGTCGATCTATACACAATTTGCCGATTTTATTTTATGAAATATTGATTTCCATAAGTTGGTGAAAGCATTGCGCCCTACGAATATCACGGTGATGAACCTTGACTTCTACCATAATATAGTGTTGAAGTAGGATTCCCAGTGATACTACGGCAGAAGAGAAATCAATATTTCGGCCATCAAGGAAGAGTCTACAGAGATCACCACCGGCATCACATATGCCAGACTTAGAAACAATAACAAAAATCCAGATAGATTCTACTTTAACTGAAATAAAGCCATTTACAGCAGGAATTTCAAATAGTACAAAGATCTGGCAACAGGAGGACCACACATTGAGGGAAGAAGAAAGTGACAAGAGTGAAGAAAGTTCCGAAAGTAAAAGCCAGCCCTCATCACCACAACCAATTTTTAGAAATATTATTAGAAGAATGAGCGATATGACATTCTTCTAAGATGTAGTCACGGATGTTTAATTTGTAATATTATCTATGCTAGTGCCATCAAAGATAATAATATTTTTTTAAGTCGATTAGATTCATGTTCAAACCGTATAATTAGTATTTTCTACATGATAATTTTTTGAAAAAGCTAAGTAATTACCCCCTGAACTACACCATAGTACTTCTCAAAAGTTTGACCAATTATAACCAAAACTTATATATTTTTTTTTTAAATGCGGAATAACTCGTTTTGGTCACCAATACGAGATAGTTATATTAATTTAAAAATTCATCATTTTTATTTTTTAAATAAAAAGCAAAGTCAAAAACCTTAAATGTATTCTCATAACATGAAAAAGCGAGATCCTTACTAGAAATATGGCAAAAGTCAGAAAGGATTCCTCGTCGTCGTTGTTATCTACCCCGGCGCAAGCTTCGTGACCCCACGCTTGAGAATTCTGACGCTTTATCCAGCCTTCTACCGACTTCGAATTTGAATAAAGTTCCATACAATATAGACAAGTTGCATCATTATTCCTCACAACTACTATCTTCATCACTTTGTCCTTTTCTTGCTTAGCAACATTCTTAAGTTTTTTTATTTAGTCCTGCATTATGATCCAAGATCAGCTTAGGTTCTTATTGGGTCTTGCAGTTAAAAATGTTTCAAGTTCCTCTTTGTAAGGAGTTGCTGTTTCTTTCAGCATGAAAAAGCGGTACGATTTGTTTCGGAGTAACTACAAAGCAGTTAGTGCACACAAGGTCAGATCTAGGCTAGTTAAAGACTGCATTAGTATCCATGAAGAGGGCGGTCGTAACTTCATCACTGCGTGGATTACGGGACATGAAGGCCATCAAGTCAACGAAGAAGCCGACAAACCTGCAAAACGGGGAGCAACTAAGGTTACGTTGGGACCTGAGCCCTACTGCGAGATAGCAGGAAGAATCTTCAAAACAGCAGGTACTCTATTTGTGGAGTCTGATTAGGAAGACCAGACTGGATGAGGTCCTCTAAGCATGGTTCGGAGTGCTACAATAAACCTGTATAGGTTGTAGTGGCAGAGACGGGTACCAGAGCGAACTGCCTTCAATTTTATTCTATTCTATTCTAACTACAAAATTCTTGAGGAGATAGGTTCATGATTATTCTGTAATGTAACTGCGCAATTAATTTGGTGTTCAGATGTAATGTGATGATGCAAGACTAGCGGTGTAACAGGATTTGGTAGTGATGGTCATTTCAGTGGTGAAATAGAACTTGGTGGTGTTATGGCGAAGACTTGATCTGCGTGATTTGCATTTCAGTTTGAAAAATCATCTGGATTTAGTGAACGCCGGTACGCATTACTGTCTATGTAGTAGCGGGTTTTATATATGCATTGCCAAACAGCTTGCCCATTAGGAATGCATTGAGAGGCCCTGGATGTTGCTGCTCTATTTTTGGGCTTCTGAAGTGTAATATAAGCTGACTTGTGCCATAAAACTTACATTCAATGGTTGTAGGCGATGTCTGGTGTGCGGTAAAAACACAGCAGCACGTCGCCTTAGTATTTAGCCTTTTCCATCACTTCTAGATTCTTATTAGGTCGAGAACAGGATGTTGCTTTGATGGTTTAAGAAAGTCAATAAGCTTATCCAACCACTTGAAAATATTTAATTTGCATCCATCCTGTTGAATGTTACTTAGCTGTGCTTCCTGGGGCGGCATGACGGCATAAATGAACTGCTAGTAGTCATGCAAATTTCAACCGTAACGAGGATATCTCGCTATGCTGAGGTTGTCATAGTCAATCCGTCTTTTTCTACGCATTTGGATCGCTTTTTCGGAAGTGCTTTTTATCAAAACACTTATTTTTCGTACGCCTACCGGCAAAAACACCGCGTAGTTCTTTACATATTAAATTTAAGACTGCAGTAAATAAGGCTTAGTGCGTTAAAATATCACGACTTCGTAAAAAGTGTTTAGTCATATAGAATTTTAAAACGTAGCTTCTCGTTTCTATGAAGATAGTGATGTTGATGATCTAAATATTAGTCACGATGAGTAGCCTCCAGTTTGATTCTGAAAACGATAATGCATCAAAAATTGAAGATACCAGAAGACTGAGGAACAAGAAGGAAAGTCTCTTAAGGTTCAAGATGAACAGACGGAAGAATCAATAGGGGGAAAGGAATGAAGAAGAAGTCGGCAATATTAAACAGTACGAAACAACATCGAGGCGTCTTTAGAACTCTGGATGTCAAGCCACATCGCATGATAATTAAACCAGAACTAATGCATTCACAACCTCAGTTAAAGAAATATTTGAAGTGTTTAATTTTCCCCGATATTAAAAGCAAATTAACAGCATATGAACTACCACCAGCACTGCTTCTATGGCTTTCCAATTTCTTAAGGGATCGAAGCATCCGAGTTAGTATTGATGGACATCTCTCAGAGGAATTTAAAATCACCCAACTTCCTCAAGGTGTATATGATCTCCCACGTTGTTCCTGTTCCAAGTATATCAATGATCTCTTAGACAGGACAAACAATTATATTTAAAGTCTTGCAGATGACAGCACTCTTATATCGTCATTCATGTCGCGGACCCCAATGACCGCTCTTCGTTCCCAACGCAACCGAGAAAATCAGATTGCTGCCGTCAATGAGGATATGAATGCCATAGTGAAGTGGGACGAGGAAAACAATGTCTAATTTAACGCAGGAAAGACTCAAGCATATGTCTTCTCAAAAAAACTAACTCTGGCATTATCCATAAGCTTGCTAGGCATAAACGTAGAAAACAACATGTCTTCACCAAAATTGCCAAGGCTGCAGCGCAAAAACTAGAAGCAATCTATAGAGCAAAAAAGTTGTATACACCTCATCAGCCCAAACACCTGCTGAAGATATTGGACTCCATACCGAGGAGAGCAGTCCATCTTATTAGGGGGACTATTGTAAACCTAATACTATTGGCGATGGATGCTAACTTTTTTTTACGTTCGATTTTAAGATGAAACTACTTGGCAAATGGTGCTTTACGACGGTATACAAACAAGTTAATATTTACCAAGTAAAATTGAACTGCGATCAGATGTCTATCATATAATCTGTACGTCACCAGTCCTCGTAAAGACTCGGGCAGCACCGTCTGCAATCGAACACCAGGCTTCGCTCGTCTTAGGGAGGGTTTGTTCCATCTATCATTTCCCAGTGTCAAGTTCCGTAATGTTGTAACTAAATAAGGAATTTAATCAAAATAAGTAATAGTCTAAGTAGTGGTTGGATGCCACCAAGTTTACTTTTGTTGGCAAGCCCTATCGATGTTAAATGAACCCATAAAAAAAACTTGGAAATAAAAAGAAACTAAATTCAAATTCTATTGTCGAAATACGTAGACAGTTACCTGTCGTAGACTACGCTATCTGCTTGGTCATTATTCAAAAACCTACATACTCACATACACCCCAAATAATACCAAGTATTTGAGGCCAATACTTTATTTTAAATAATAAAATATAGCAAGCACCTCTACACTATTAAGTAGTTTACTATATACAGTTAATGACTACTAGACACACCCTCTTGCAAACCTGATTAGCCTAGTTTGAAAGGTGTCAAGCGAAAAGGTTATAAACAATACAGAAAATTCTAACCTCTTGTCAACCTGTCAGTCTAATTTAAAATTTGAGAGGTGTCAAATAAAAGGTTATAAAATTTTGAAAGTTCGCGCTTTGCTGCAACCTGCAACCTAGACGATGATAAAAATACCGAATTTATCACATAGACTATACTAAGTTAATTTAACTTGGTTAGTATAGCCTTTCCAAAAACCCAAGTTGCAAGTTTCAACAAGAGAACGTATTCCTCAAAAAGGAAACAATATTATGTACGATTGTAAAAGCCAAAATTAAAGTAAAATATAATAAAATCGATTAACTTCCTCGGATATAAAATGTACTAGAGATAGTCCATAAATTTAGCACCCGCAAGAAGAAAATAATATTTCTATGCTTAGTAACACTTCACAAAATGGTAATTAAATATATATACTTCAGTAGATTATGATGTATGCTATTTCTTACTAAAGAAACTAACCAACCGTTCTGGAAAAATGTTCGAGTACTAGACTCTGTGTAAAATTTAAGAAGTCTATGCAAAGTATTTAATAACCTTGGCACAATAGTAGTGTCCAAGTGTGGTAATATAAATATAAAATGGGATTTATCTCGAGTAACAGCGTCAGACTTCCGAGGTGATATCCGAGAATTAGTCATCATTCTTTTCTGTATGTCAAAACAGTGCTGATTAACCAGATTCCAGGTAAAATTGGCACTTCCTGATCTACAGGGAAACAGTCATAGAACCCCGCAACAAAGCGCTACCGGAATTCCTCCGTAGAATACAGCTACTAAACCATTTCCAAATAACTTGAATACCAGCTTCAAAAAAAAAAACCAGCTCTAAAAAACGTAAATTAAACTATAACAACAACATAACACGAAATTTACAAAAATGCCAAATTCGGCCCCAAATATCTACTTGAAATTCTACATTCGAACAACTTGAAATCATTTACCCATAACTTGGGGTTTAACAAAACTTTCTGGGTATCTTGAGAAGGACAACAGTCTATATTGCCATTTCGGCGGTTGCTACAACTTAAATCCCACGCAACTGACCTTTCCTCCGGAGCCCTAATCGACTTCCAGTCTAATTGATATACAAAATAAGCCCACACCTCGAGGACTACCTCTTTACCCAAGGGAACTTCTTTGGCTAATGAATAAAGAAAAGCCTTCCAAAATCAATAACAACAGTTTTTCTTCTGTTTCCTCTCCTCCTACTGGATCAAAATATCGGAAACTAATCTGAAAACACGTCAATCACTATCAGCTGACATTCAACTAAAAATCCTCATATGTCATTCAAAATACTACATGTCAGAAACTCTAGACAGCTTTATAATTAAGAGAATTTTCACCCGTAACAATCTTATGGATGATCCAGAGTTGGCTAAAGACCTTCATAGCCTTGAACATCGAAGAAGAGCTGTGCCAAACAGAAACACCTGTCAGACACAAGCTGCTCATCAACATACGATTTTTATATGGAGGACTGTCTCGCTCTGGAATGGACTTCCAAGTAACGTCTTTCCCCAAAACTACAACTTACAGCGCTTCAAGTCCAACGTCCACCACCGCTCTTTGAGTTGTATAGGAGTTTCTTTTTGTGTGTGGTGCCGAACATGAAAAAAAATAAGTATGGAATCCAAATTTAGGCATCAGCTTCACAAATGGTACACCAAAAAAGAATATATTGATTTATGTTATATCTACTCAGAATAAAGGCCAACCTGACTGTGCTGAAAGTTTATCATGATATTAGATTATAAATTCGCTAAAGAGATTGTTGTTATATGCGAACATATTTTCTTCCGCTGCCTTTTCATTGATTTATTAATTTTTTTATATGATCGAATTGAATATACTGCTAAAAACCGTGATTGCAAGATTCTATGTTTAGGCAAAAAGTTACTTTAGCCCAATATGGAATGGCGAATTTCAAGCCTGAAGAGTAACCATGGTATCTATAGAGCAATAGTGTGTGCAGAGCACGTACTTTAGTACAACCCAAATTGCCTCTTGTAATAAACGAAATAAAATGTGGAAGATACTACACCTGATCTAGATCAAGCAGCTAAATAAGCAGCTCTCATCTCCTGCAACATCCGAGATGCTTGGAAACTTTGGAAATTTGTCGGCATTGTTGCTCTATTCGATGATTTGGTCGTGTGTGGAATATGCTACACCTGATCTAGATCAATAGGCAAAAAAGTTAACGTGAAGTGCAACGACTGTAGACAATTTATCTCTGCCATCTATAGACGCACTTATTCAAACATAATGTTCACATCCCATTTGCAAAAGACGAGTAATTCTGGTTTCTACTTACCACATCCCTATCACCATATCACCAAAAGTATATCAAATATATTGTTCAAAAAAACTATGGTTCTTGAGAGACCCCACGACGGTACACATAACATCTGTTAAGGCATAAGCACTGTTTTTGTATAGTGGGAATTGTCGGGTAATATCGAATTAATAATATATTATGTGACCCTTTTGGGCATAGAAGAGGAAGCCACCTGGTGGAGAACAGCAAGAAACCCTTCTTCCACGGTTAGGTGGATAGTTACTTCTGTTCCATGTGATTCTGTCTGATATTTTATGTCACACAATATATTTGATATAAAAAACTAAATATTATAGCTTTGCATATTATTAGCTGTTATTTATAACTCCACTGAGAAAAGTTCCATGATTGTCCATCATTTTACTGGTGTTGTAAACCAATACTCTAAGGACTGAACCCATACCAATTCGAGTCGCATATATGATACCTAGCTTTAGAAGGCATAGGAACAAGCACAACATTCCTTCAATAATTCATCGCTGATACATTCTGTTGTTGGGTAGTGTATTTTCTTGATTGGGACATTACCGAGATACCCAGAGACAATATCATATGCAATTACGTGCATTAATAAAATTGCATTGACCCAAAGTGATGAACGATTCTTATGAAAGACATTTACTACGACGATGAGAGTAATTTGTATCATCCAACTAAAGACTGACATTTAAGCCGGGCGGCGCACTCTTAGGATTAAAATGCCGTAATATTATAAAGAATAGCATAACAAGATAGTCGTTTAAGTCATTTGTTTAGAATGCGGCAAATAGAGTATACAGTTAACTAACTCTGATTACTGAAGAGAAAATAAAATAATTTTCTATCACGGAATTTCACCACGAATACCTATAACTATCTCTTTGATAATAGAAAGATACATTTCAACGCCTATATATTATATCAAGAAAACAATTTTCTGATTTGTGGTGCTAAAATGATAATTCTTAACACATTAATAGCAACACAATCCAGGCAGTTTTCTATTTATTTATTATTTAGCATCGGCAAAGGTCGAAAATGCCTATTCGGCGAAATGCATGTTTAATTCCAGATTTGACATTTCCAATTGACGAAAAATTTGCGAAATAGTATAACAGTTGGTTTATTTTGTGCCATAGTTAGAGAAAATTTCACTTTACGTTCAAACGATGAAAAGTGGTCAAAGAGCTTTTGGGAAATTTGTTTTAAAACTATTTTCTTTTTAGTCCGCCGTCTTCCTACGAAGATTGGCGATCCAAATGGCTATTATTGCTCGAGAAGAAATGTGGAAAAAAAGTGGGTCTACTGCAAAAAGAAAGTTGTATTGGCTCCTACCTAATGTACAAAGTGTAAAAATGTGTTTCAACCACAGTGCTTGGCCCAGGCGGCCGAACAAAAGTTGGCACTGTGTGTACACGTTCCTAAAGAAAGTTTTAACCTCGAAAAAATCCAGAAACTTACGATGACTTTTTGATGTTAAAAAAGATATTTGAGCAGATGGACGTAAAATATACCGCTCTGGAAGCAGAAGTCAACACTTTAAACGTAAAAATATAAACTTTAGAAGAATTTCTAGATGAAAAAAAAAACACAAAAAGGGGATTATCCATCAGGGAAAATGTAGAAGTGTTGACAACACAGCAACATCAACCAATCGACCCAAACCAGCTGAAAATCCGCCTGAAGATCTGGATTAGCTACAATA
>JAEQML010070683.1:0-16630 GCA_016904865.1 Pissodes strobi | reverse complement strand
TCCACAATACCGAAACAGAATTATTGCACTCGACGCGCGTTTCCTAACTAGTTTTAATCATCTCCTGATGATGCTAACATGGTTAGCGAAACGCGCGTCGAGTGCAATAATTCTGTTTCGGTATTGTGGATAAAACTCCGTTTTAGTGCATGTTGCCGAAGGTTCCAAACCCCAACATAGTAAAAATTTGTTATTTTTTTTTTCTATCAAAAAAACCGATCAATCGAACAACAAAATTAAGTTATAGAATGTTAGATCAGGTTTAAATGCCGGAAATTTATCAGTATTAATAATGGAAAAATAATTACTTAATCAAAAATCAAAGTCAGTAATAAGCAAATACTCAAATATTAACCAAAAAGAAAACTAAAGTCAGTGATAAACCAATACTTAAACAATATCAATCAAAAAAAGCGAAAGTCAGTGATAAACAAATACTCAAATAATAATCAAAAGTAAATCCGGAACGTTTCAATTACTGAGCGCAAGTAATAAAAAAATCAGATACTTACTTTAGCGGCCCTCTCTTCTGTAACGTTACCGCTTAAGAGAAGTTCAGGAAATTAAATAGCCAAATGAAAACAGGTGAATACGGTAATGGTTAGTTTATTACTATTAAATGAAATATATCATAGCTGATCATAAAAAGAAAGAAAAGAGATGAGAAAATGACCAGCAATTCTAGCTGATTAGTTTATTGTAGCAACTATGTTTCAACGAGAAGTAGTAGGCTTTACTCGGTTACTTGATGAAGTAAATCACACGTTTTCTCTAGACAGGCGCCGAAATTTTAATCGTAATCTATGCTGAACGCGTTAAGCATTAATAAAAAATCGTCAATAAAATATGGACGAAGGCCAGCGATACTGCAAATATCTACTCGTTATGTCGTTATGGGAAAATTCAAGAAACTCTAATAATCACTTAATCAATGGCTAATTAATGGACGTCAAATCATGATTTGTTACAGAGCCGTATTACTAAAATAAAATAACTAGTCCGACCTGGCGTTATTGTAGCAGCCAATCAATTATAGAATTTAAGGAGTGTTGAACTTAAGCGTAAGTACTTGCCGGTCAAGTTACTGGTAAGACAAAGATAACGAACAGTTTGTTTGAATAAAAAAAATTTCAAAGGCCACAATAAAAATTAAGAATAACGCAAAGTCTACTAGGCCGTAACAAAAATAGTAGTTATCTGATCTACAGGCATCTAACGTAAGCCAGAAATCGAGAAAAATTGAGAATAATAATATAAAAACTAGTTGAACTTTCAACATTATTGCGTCAGTCAATCAAAAGTTCAAAATTTAATACAAAATCGGATTGGTTCTATATCGAACGAATTTAACTGAATTTTAGAATTTGATCATATAAAATCAGGCGTCTTAGGCTAGACAAAATTGGCCCAATATTCAAAGTTCATTTAAAAGAAAATAGGAATAAAATAAATGTTACCTTAGTTAAGGAGAAAAAGTTAATATTTGTTCGAAAACAAAGCAAAAAAAAATAATAGTTACAGTTTGTAGGTTAATTGCACGCAATTGTCACAAAATATATATAAAAAAAGTATAAATTTCTCACTTGGCTCATGAGTAACTCGTTAGGCAGCTTCCAGAAAAGTACAGCACACGGGAGGAAAAGACTTCCTTGACAGGCGAAGGATAGCAAGACTCTATAGGCAGTACAGTTAGACAGGCGTAGCTAAGGAAAACCCTGCCGATAGCGATGCTCGAAGATAGCAATATCCTTCGAGAGCAATGAACCCGACGGTACTAGTAGCCCTGTCGATAGGACCCTGTGAAACAATACATATTTAAGATTCCACATGTAACACTTAATTGAAGAGCATTATGACTCGGTAATCAAAATCAACCATCAAGTAAAAAAAAATCAGAATTAAAAAAGCAATAATTTACCTATGTAGGGTTAGCCGGTTGCTTATCGCTAGATAGCGTTACAGTTGGGCGAGAAGGCCTCTGTAAGAGATTAAAAAGGGAATTAAAAATCCACCCACGTACGACACAGTGTTGAAATGAAGGCGTTCACAGAAAGACAAAAAAAATGCAAATAAACTCACTCAACTCAATTCACCTCGCTAAAGCAGCATTCAAATCCCACAAATGGCAGTTTCAGATACCAACACTACTACCAATACAAGGTAAGGCACAGATATGGACTGAAAGTATTAAAAATGGCCCGTTTGGAGAATCCCATAAAAGGTAAAATCAAAACTTGATTCCAACCGGCACCCAAAAAACTGCTGACTCAAAGAAAAGGTAAATCGGAATCCCCACTTCGAAAATCTCGCTCCAACAATTAACGCATGTCTTGACAAGTCACATGTTGCTCTCAATAATTTATCCAAGGGATTTAGATAATGGAATCCTGGGATTTCGACGTATCGGCATCTACTAAAAAAACTACTCAGAGTAACCAATAGAGCATTGTGATTAAATCACTCCATCTAATAAAATTTCCTAATTTATTCCAGAGGCAATTAAGTAACTCAGCGCGATGCCCAACTCGACGCCCAATCCAAAAACAGTATGCGCTTAAGTTACCGCCCATCATCAGTTGCCCGCGACGTCAAGGTTTCTGGCGACATAGCTAGATTTACGGTTTCATGGCTTTTAGGAACCGGAAACCCTAAAAGCCACCGACTTTTCTCTCGGGACCCTTACGCGCCAAATTCAATCCTAAATTAAAATTCGTCTAACGACGCAAATTTTATTTTCAATTGCTTCGATCAGAATATCGTTGGAGCGAAGCCGGACGGAAACTACGAAGGTTTTTCGCTAATAAATGTAATTGCGCTTGAGGCTTTAGGAACGACGAGTTCTAGGGTTATTTACCCTTCGATATACGATAGCCAAATCGTCCAGTGACACTATGCTAAGCCAAATCCTAACGCAATAGGTTAATAAAGCCCTCTTGATAAAATCGAGATTTTCTCTCTTAATATATGCCATACAGTATAATTATTGAAAAGTACATATTTCTTCGTATGCTAGATAAAATTAACTTTATTGAGCTCTGCTGAAATTAGTGAAATAATTATCTCGCTTTGGATAAGTGGACCCAAATAGTGGGAAAATCGCTTCAAGTTTGTATTGCTCTGGATGCGTTTGAGGTGCTCGGCCATTACGTTGTCAAATTTAGAAATCATCTCAATGCATTCCAGGAAGTTGCCGTTATTGTGATCGTATTCTGTACTTGTGTGACATATACTATTCTCCTGCAAATGATGTAATACAGATCCCCAGTAATGTTTTTCAGTTTGGTAAAAGCGTTGTTCTTTTTTGTTGACGCTTGCTTGTGTCTTTAGGGATTGGGCAAGCTCTTTCCACTTCAGGAAATTTTTGCTGTATTGGAAAGATTTTTCTTGATTTCTTTAATTTCTCGCTTAAGTGTTTCCAGTCACCAACCGCTTTATCGCTAAAAGCTGTGGCCACTGCGCAGCGGTTCCACATATTTGGAACAAAAACAGAATACCTTGTTTGTGAAAATAGAATACAAAATCCAAGATCAAGATATTTTCTTTTCGTTAGGCAATGTTTGGTTATAACATACTTCAGAAAAATACCTTTCCTGTTCTTCTCTGGGAAAGTTAAAATTTCGGATTTGCATCTGCTTATGCATATTTTCTATTGCAAGCTGAATAAAGGATGTACCCATAGGTCATTTTGCAGGATCACTGAGATTTGGGCACAAAGTAGTTATATCTGGATTTGGAAATACTAATAAAAACCTCTCTTTAACACAATAACATAAAATTACTCGAATTTAAATTACATTTAATGGACGATATTTCTTCTGAAATAGTGTTATCATCAACGGAACCTATATCATGTTTTTGATTTAAACTAGGTCCTGGTTGGGCTTGCAACTAGAAGTCACCTCCATTTCTGTACTGAGCTCAGTAAATTCTGAAACTTGTAAAAATTCCGGTAATACTTGAGTTCTTACGCTAGAACCAGGGCTATGTGTAATGTATTTATCTATGGTATTGCCAGAGTACAAATAATATCAAGTAGATCCACTCAGCAAAAATCATTTGATGTTTTTGCATCAAGCACAAAAGCCGCAGCACGGTAAAAATAAGTTTGTACTCTACCTGCAGCAGCGAGCAGTCTGTGGGGAGAGATTCGAAAAGTATTCGCTGATGCGCTTTCCTCGATTATTATAAAGCCGGGGCCGCACATGCGGCAGTCGGCGAAGTGCGAATGTTCGCCAACTACCGAATCTAGCCAAACGGAATTCGCTTTTTCATCCACACATGCGGGCATTGCCGAACTCTTATCGAAAAAGTGGGAAACGCCGAATGTTCGCCAGAAAGGTTTAATTTGAAGATAAACATGAATAGCGATAATTCTGTGACAATTGCTCCGGCTGCTTTTGTCGTGTTAAGGCTTATTTTCGTATATAGGACTGTGCACCGACTGTGCGCCTACCGCGCACCTACCGTGTCGTTTCCACTGTAAATCACAAAATTCTATGTTCCTTAGAATAGAATAGAATAGAATAGAATCGTTTATTTGACTATTTTTGCATAAAAAACACATTATAGCAAGTCAGAGATAAAAAAGTACTTACAATTACAAAATTTAAAATATAAACAAAATACTACACACAATACTAACAAGATATTACAAAAGTTCATTAAAATTAGAATAATTTAAAAATTCGTTAACAGAATAAAAACAGTGCTTTAACAAAAATCTTTTTATTGAAAACTTAAACCTAGAAAATGTACAGTGCTGAACCTCAGTCGGAAGAACGTTGTATAAATGCAAGGGTAATGAGTTATTCTTAGATTTTGTCAGCCTATACTTAGGAATAATAAGAAGGTCCTTCCTCACATTATATGTATGCAGTTTACTTGAAGAGCTGATACCGCTTTTATTTTCATGGATATGAATTAGACTAACATAAATGAAAACACATGGCAACGGCATAATTTTCAGTTCTTGAAATAGAGGCCTACAATGGTCCCTGTAACCAGCATTGCCTAGAATGCGTACAACCCTTTTCTGAAGTCTGAAGATATTCAACGCAAAGGAACTATTTCCCCACAAAAGCACCCCATAGGAAATTCTCGAGTGAAATATGCCAAAATAACACATCCTCAAAACATCGAAGTCAATAAACTTTCTTAAGCGTCGAAACAGAAAAGTCAGACTGGAGAGTTCTCCACCCAGATTATTAGTGTGACAAGACCAATTAAGACGATCGTCAATAGTGATACCCAGCAGTTTAACAGAGTTGGATAAAGCCAATGAGTTATCCGTAGGTATCAATAGTTTTTGAGTTTTATCTCCATTTAATTTTAATTTATTGGAGTTAAACCAAGTATGTGCTCTATCCACCACGTATCCAGAGACCTGATCCGACATGGATAAAACTCTACAGCCTGAAATAAATGTGGTATCATCGGCGAATTTAACTGTTAAAGTATGAGCCATGAAAAAGCAGAGATCATTTATAAAAATGATAAAGAGCAAGGGCCCCAGAATGGACCCTTGTGGAACTCCGGTCGACATCATGATTCGGTTTGACGACTTGCCATCCCATTCAACATACTGAACGCGGCCTATGAGATATTCTTTTAATAATTTCAAAGGGATTCCCCGCACACCATAATGCTCCAACTTATGCAATAAGAGGTCATGGGGAACGCAGTCGAATGCCTTGGACAGATCGCAAAGTGAAAGAATAGCATGTTCTCCCCCCTCCAAAGCCTCAACCACGCCCTCAAGAACCTTAAGGACAGCCTTCGTGGTAGAACGACCCTTTCTAAACCCATACTGCGCATTACAAAAAATATCATTTTTTTCGAAAAATTTACCAACCTATCTTTCAGTATTCGTTCAATAATTTTGCCAAAAAATGGAACAATACTTATTGGCCTATAATTGTCTATAGAGCTCAAATCACCTTTTTTGTGAAGAGGTATGACCTTACTTATTTTGAAACAATCCGGAAATACCCCTCCTGGAAACATTTATTAATAAGTACAGTAAAAGGTTTTAAAACCATTTCAAAAGAGTCTTTTATTATTCTGCAATTCATTCCATAAACATCACCAGAAGAAGAGTTATTGATTTTCATAAAAGATTCCTCAACCTCCGATTCGGTCGTTGGATAGAGAAAAAAAGTTTTATTTGTGGTAGGAACAGTGAGCAAAAACTCTAATTCGCTCGGACCATTGACGGGCAGGCCCGCAATAATTTCACCGGCAATCCCCGCGAAGAATGTATTAAAATCATCAGGTGTTAAACAAGTATTTTTAGAAATATTTTTGTTGAAATTTTTTTGATTGTTTATTAACTTCCACGCGGCTTTCGATTTATTTGTTGATGCCCATAAGAAGTTATCGCACGCCTGTTTTTTGGCCGCTGCTATATTTTTTCTATATAAATTATAGTATGACGTATACAAGTTCTTATACAATGGGCATTGTTTAGCTGTGCTAATTATTTTAAGGTTCGTTACCTGACTACGCATATTTTTAAGGTCTTCATTAAACCAGTTAAAAGATAATTTATTAATTTTTTGTTGTTTAGTTTTTAGGGGAAATATAATATCGATATTTGAACTGTACAGGTTAGTCAAAAATTCACTCATAATGTTTGCCGTTGTGTTCTCCTGATAGAAGACTCCCCAGTCCGCCGTCATTATATGAGCTTTAAGCTTGCTTAAGCCTTCTCGGGTAATACTTCTTGAGATATAACTAGATTTCAACTCAGAAATAGAGGACTGAAAAGAAATGCTTTGCCCCAAATGATCGGAAAAACCGGCATTTATGACATCCACACTAAAATCCACCAGATCAGTAAAGATGCCATCTATGCAGCTTGCTGAAATTAAATCAATTCTAGTTGGCTGAAAAATGGTTTGTTTTAGATTAAATGAAGCAAACAGCTCCAGCAAACTACTAACATTAGGTAAAGAGGGTCTATCAAAATGAAGGTTGAAATCCCCCATAAGAACAATATTTTTCTTAAACTGTCCATGTATAAAATTTAAAAGACCTTCTAAATTATTCAGAAAGATATTAAAATCGCCATGTTTACAGGACCGATAAATGCAAATAAATATTGTATTATTAAATTCAATACCACAGAACTCCGAATGAAATTCCTCGCAATAGTGGGACAAGTCCAAAAGTTTACAGTCTAACATATTTTTAACGTAAATACAAACTCCCCCATGTATGTGTTTTTTTCTACAATAAAAAGTTTGTAAGTTATAATCTAAAAAATTTATATATTTAATACAATCCTCCGTCAAAAAATGCTCGGAAAAACAAAGAACGTCGAAAGAATACTGTTCTAAAAAAGCTGATATTACATCGGTTTTATTATTAAGGCTTTGTACGTTAAGATGAAAAGCACTAAACCTGTTTTTGATTTTTGTAGAATGCTCTATGTTTTCAATGCTTGATTCCTTCTCCGGTGAAAAAACCTATTTACGCATGCACCTTTGGGCCAAAGAGATGGTTCTAAGGCTTGCTGATAATGACTTTCACTCAATGTCACCTTAAAGGATGCGTAATAATTGGGATATTGAGATTGTAGCTGTTCGGCCTCTGCTTCCGGAAAATGTTGCTTAAGGTATTTGGTTAAAATATCGGTAGTCGTAGTGGGGTGTAACTTGTAGACATGAAGAAAAGCCAGAGCATTCCTAGGTAAAAGCCCAGTGTTTGCAGCAATACTGCTTCCCACAATGGGCTTGTTTGCGTTTCGACGCCGATTTCTCGTGACAACAGTAAACGGTGCACCTTCATGTTCGTCGATGGGCTTACTATTGCTATCGACATTGTTTGAACGCGCGGTTCCCTGTCGGTCACTTTTTCGCCTGCTGCCTGTATTTTGGTCTTGCTGGTGAAGTCGCACCAGTGGTGGCGAAATCGATTGTTTGTTTGCAAGGTCACTGGTTTTGTTTGCAGCAGAGGTTTTCGGCATCGTCGTTGTGACGGGAGGTGGCACTGCTTGTACTGTTTCAGATTGTTTATTTGCAGAATTTTTAGTCTGGTTAAGTATTTTATGCATATTAATTAAGGCAACTTGCTCATTAATGCGACTCTCTAGGTTTGATATTAATTTATTTTTTGTTTCCATTTCTCTTAATAAAAATTGGTACTCACTGTGAACACGTATACATTGTGTTGTTTGGCAATCCGACTCGGCGGCAATAAAAACTTCGTCATTTTCCTTAGTATGGTCACTATTTCCACAAAAATTGGGTTGAATATATTGTAGAGTTTGGTAGTCACTCACACTGTCAGGTACTTTACGTAAAACTATGATGTCAACTAGCTCATTTTTGTTTAAACGCAAGAGCTTGTTTACTAGCGACTGTACATCGGCAGACATCTTAATAACGCACTGAAGCTCTTATTTACATTTACACATATAGGACTTTGCTGCGACCGTGTTGCGGTCGTCCAGTCCTATTGGGAAAATGTAGAAGACTTGCGACCGCCGCAGCATGGTAGGCGCACAGTCGGTGCACAGTCCTATATATGAAAATCAGAACAGTAAAGTAAAAATATGCTGTATAAAGAAAAGTACCTACCTAAATAATGAATATGTATGTATATAAACGATATATAATCTACGCAAAAATGCCACAATACAAAATATCACTTGCTTACTACGTGAAAGGTGAAACAAAACCACTCTCACAATCTCCAGCCATTGTTAAAAGCGAACTACAAATGTCTGGACGTGTGGATGACTCCACGAACAACAGCGAGGCGAGCGCTCGTCCTCGTTGATGCATGCAAATTTACCGACACCGCGCGGGAAAATGCGAGCGAGTTGCCGAACGATTTGCCACACTGCAAACTTCCCATACGCACTGATTCACTGATCGCAGTTCGGCAAACCCTTGCTTGGAGTTCGCCAAATGCCGCATGTATGGCCCCGGCTTAAGACAACACGACGCGAAAATACACAATCTCAGGGCGTTTGCACACTCTCTGTCCCTCATAGCGGGACCATCTGTAGCCACGAACCAGACTGATCCGGATTCGCGCCGTCGCCAAACGCTGTCGGCGTAATTGAAAATTTGTCACCAGTGAACATGCCGTATACTTGTTTATACCGTGGTATTGCTATAACCTTATAGATTGTCTTCTTTTTTAAGCCGTTTTTTTCCTATACTCAGCTCCTATATCGCGCATATTAACTACAAAAAAAGAATAAAACCATTAATGTTTAATCTCAATCTTTATTTGCAAGAAAATAAATTTATTGGTAACAATTGTTACCAATAAATTTATTTTTTTTTTGTAGTTAATATTAGCGATATAGGAGCTGAGTATAGAAAAAAAAAATGCCTTTAATACAGCAAACTTTTATTTAGAAATCTCATTGCACTAAAAAGAAAACAAAAATAGAATAGAGTTTGTAATAATAATGATTTATGAATGAATAATGTATATAAAAAGTAAATTATATAAATCTACCAAAGCTCCTAACATTAAATGGAACAAAATGGTCTGTACTTCCCTGTATTTATTTCTTTTAAAGAAATGATATACATTTTTAAGTAAAACTTTTGAAATCTATGTTTTGTCGGAAAATTGAGAAACCTGCCAAATTTGGTCCTATTGGTCGATCCGCATGGAAGAAACTAACCAAGTGCTAACCCGAACTAACCCAAGACATACCCAAAACCAAGAAAAAACTGTTTAGAAACATAATCTTAAAAAAATGCAACGGGGTTTGAACTTTGAACCCAGGTGAGACCCAACCATCTAAACTTGCATCATGAAGACATATTATAATACGGGATGGATCGACCAATAGGAGAGGTCGATTTTTACATAGTGCTCTACTTGTGAAAAGGATCTTAAAACGCCTCTCCGTATGTAGGTTCTTTCTGCCGCGTTTATCCGTTTCCCGTTTGCCTTTTAGGATCGTTTACAGCCCTAGGGCACTATGCTATATTAGACGCTTCTGATTGACAGGTTAACGTCACTTTCTCTTTATCTAGTTTCTGTGTTTGTGATACGGACGGGCTGCGTTCGGTTTCCGTCGGTGGCAAGGCTTTTTATGTTTTGTTTTTTTAAAGGTTGTGTTTGTTTCTTTTTGTAAATTTGGGTTTGTATGAGTTAAGTATGTCTGTTTGCGCCCCAGAGCGAGCGAAGATCCATGCGTGAGTTAACAGCACTCTAAAGTGACGGTAACCCACCAATCAGAAGCCGCTAAAATAGCATATTGCCATAGGCCTGTAAAGGATCTTATAATGCTTACCATTTCGACCACGGACGTGATCTAGCGTGTTAACACATGTACTTGTTCTTTGGCACGGCCCCCTATGTTCAGGTGCACGTAAGATGTAAGTGGAGACAATACCTTCTAAACAAGAAGGTGTTAGTAGGGCTTTCTTTGCTGGATGTTGGGCTTAATTCGTGCCTATGGGATGTGATTTTTAAAGTCCCCTAAAACTGGTATGCCTCATAACTTAAGCAATATTACGGAACGGGGAACGAAACTCCTGGCAACAATTTTTTTATAGTTTAGTTTTTTTTTGAAGGCCAGCGCACCAGCTGTTCGTCGCCCCAGAGCTTCGGTCCTGCTCTGCTGCCCTTCCCCTAGAGACGGGTCTGTTCTGGTTATATATAAACAACTATTGCAAAACTTAATAACGATGTAAAAAATTGGAGACTAGTTCAGACATGTTTAAAACACATGCATATTATATTTTGAATTGATATTTGCCTGAATATTCATTGTCTACTATGATGCCTTGTTTTATTGTCACCGATATGACAACCTGAAAAGTAAGCAAACCTTTAAGCTCTTTTACTTTAATTTAACTTTTTTTTCTAAATCAATTTGATTCTTACACGTCGAGAATATATCTTGGCTCGCGCGTAGCACTTGATGATGATTTACAGTCGAAAGCGCTTTCCTATACTTTTTTTCCAACACTGTTTTATCCACAATGGCGAAATAAAACTTTTGCACTCGGCGCGCGCGTTTCGCTAACCATATTAGCATGATCAGGAAACGAGCGGGGGTTGGAGCCAGCCAATCAGGCGGCGTTATTTAGCTCGGATTCTGTAATGCGGAGGCTTTCTAAATACGCTAATTGTTTGCTTAAACAAGCGAAACTAAAGGACCAATCCTGGGATCCTATTAATCTCACTTGCAACCAATATAATTTTCTATACGGAATACGCCCTTTATCTCTATTTAAACTATCCTTATATCTAATAATTTCTATACTGTTGTATGTGTCTAATAAGCTCCTATTAGATGTTTAGTTATTCTATCAAAATCATTCACGGCAATACTAGATTTTTCTGCTTTGCCATCCTTTCAATAAGCTATTTGTTCCTTAAATCTCGTTTTTGTTCGTTTGTGTAGATATTCTAGGTTGCCCAACAGATTTTTGGTTACCATCCAAGTTCCTAAATTCTAGTTTTATCCAATGTTTCAATTTTGACGTTTGAACCAGCCTATAATGTCCTAATGTAAAACTGAGTTTGGTATACTATTTTTAAACCTACGTCCTTAAAAACTTTTCGGAGTGCTCTAGTAAACTGAGGATTTTATGGTATCGAGATATAGTTTGTATCTTCATTTTGTTTAACGAAAGAGGTGGAATCACGAATGATCTTTTTAAATACATGCCTACTAATTAGTCTATCTATTAAGTTAGTATTGAAACCATTAACTTTCGCTATATTCTTAATTGTCTCCTCTTCATAATTAAATCCTTTTTTGTTGAGAGGAAAATTAACTTTACGGTATACTAAATTATCTTCCGTATTGGCTGATCGATCGTGACTAGGAGAATCCCAGGATTGATTCTTTTTTTGTCACGCAACACTTAGTATAAAATAAAGTTAGGTAAATTGTGAGTTTAGTTTAAATCATCTCCTGGTGATCTGGTTAGCTATAGGCGCGTCTAGTGCAAAGATTCTCTACTGTAATGTATATTGCCGAAAGTTCCAAATTCTAACTTAGTATACTTTTATACAAAAATTTATTTGGAATACTAAGAAATCTTGTTTAATTCAACTTAAAACGTGCGCACAGCCTTCAACTACTAAAGTGAGCCTTATATAAAACTGACATTAACTAAAATAAGCCTTATATAAAACTGACATTAACTTATTGAAACAGTGCAAGACATAGAGGATATAATGTTCGTGCAGTAATTTTATTTATAGGTAATTGACTGAATATGTGAACGAAAACCCTTTTTTAATAACATAATTATTTTATTCAACAGAAGTGAAATCACATGTCAAGTATCAATAATTGATTTGCCGTTTATCAAGTAATGGTGAAATATTACTTTAATAATACATACCTTTAGGACAAATACATTGTTGAAAGTAATTATAATACAGCCATATCAATATACCAACTTTGTCTAGCCTAAATGCTAAAAACTTATCGGATACACGAGCGCTGTTTTTACGTTTAGAGTCGCAAAATATCTGAAGTTCTTGTCGATTCTAGATCAGATCCAGTTAAAATAACTAGAGCGTTGGCAGCAGCTGTAAATTCTTCAGATGATGAAGGAGCAGTTATGGGTAACTGGTCTACAGATCATAGCGGAGGCACAGCACCTACGAAATGGATTGGTAGCATGGAAATTTTACAAAAATACTACAAAAAGAAGAAACCTGTGAAATATGGTCAATGTTGGGTATTCTCAGGGGTTTTAACTACAAGTAAGTGCATATAAAATAGAAAACAATTTACAGCCTTCGAAGAAGAAAAATCAAGTCTCATAATAAACATTTTTCATCCCACGCAATCCACGATCTCTCTACTTATATATCATATTTGACAGGATGAAAAAAAGTTGTGATGTTAAACCGTAACGCGGCACAGTGACGAGATGTTAAAATCAGCATCAGCCAATTACAGGTTAACTAGGAAATTTGCAGTTACATATTAAATGTCTAAACCACAATGGTTGAAATCGGACAAATTTAGAACAATTTTATTTTCTGAGAAAATGTATTTATTGACATTCTCTGGCGTAACGTTATAGAAAGTTGATCCATATAATTTTCACAGTGGCTGATCAACTCTATTGCATTTGAAAATTTTCCGCCATTAGGGTGGGGAATAAGTTCAGAGGTGCCTCTAAGCGCGTCGTTAGTTTTATGCAATAAAACAGAATCAAGTGTTACCTTTAAAATCGTCAATTACCCACCTTCATTTATTTTATTTTCAAATGCAATAGGGTTGAGCTATATAATTTTTTCTATGATTTATAAAATTTTCACGCTGAGACGACAGAGGGTTTAAATGTCTCCACTTTTTAAAACCTGTTATCCAGACACTAATTTCGTCGCAAAAAGTACACGGGAAACAAAACAGTTAATCTAGCTGCTTGCAGCATATAATTCAATTCCTTGCAATTATTCGTCCTTCGTTTGCCATTGGTTTTGTGAACCATGCTATTTCAAACCTTTTAGTGTCGGTTGATGGGTAAAATTTCATATTGTCACCAAAATCGGGTCCATATTCAATATACATTCTAATGTTGGTCGTCAATGTTGTGGGGTTGTTAAAAACAATTTTGGCTCTTTACCAGATGTAAACAAAATATTCTAATTATGTAATTGTTTAAATAGTTATTACGATTTGTAGTTTTAATTTATTTGAATTATTTAGAAATAAATTAATTTCTTATTATTTTAAAATTTTTAAATTCGCCGTTCGGCTATTAGGTACTAGTAGAATGCGCTCATCTAAAGCTTGCGCCCGTGACAAAAGCCACTTTCGCCACGTTCTAGTTACGGCTCTATTGACACTGCATCGTCGCCGTCGGTCAAGTTCTGTCTTGTCGATTTCCGGATATTCTTCTCCATTCGATTTTCTCTATAACTTGTAGGATTTATTCAACCCGTCATATCCCTTGCTTGCAGAGTTCTAATTTTTGTAACTGTATTTTTAGTCTGTGGTTGCTACGACATTTAAAGTGTCGCTATCATATCGCAAATATATCTAAATCCCAGCCGCCAAGTACAAACAACTGCAACGCTGGAGGAAGGTATACGTTAGTCACGTGACTAGTATGTAAACTTAAGGGGCACAGGTTGTTTATTTTCGGTTCTCTTAATTAAATTGCATTGGTTTTCGTTGATATTTTACAAAAACCTTGTGTGAAGTAATTGCCAAGAACCTATACGCAGTGTTAGTTACTATTTTTGGTACGGATTCTCCGTAATATCAGTAAAAAAAGGTGACAAATCAAGTGAAACCGGGCGGCCGTTTACCTTACGCTAATGGCGGCAAATAATATTTTTGATGATTTTCGTTTTTTTTTTTGTGGCTTTCGCTGCTGAATTAATGTGAACATTCTATGTCCAGTTTATTTATTGGTAGTGTAATTTATTTTAGCTTATAGCCGATTTGTAGGTATAAGCAAGTGAATTAGATTTAAAATTAGTGAAAAATATATGTAGTTGTATAAGTTTGGAAATGTGATAAGTCGGTACCCTAGAGAAAAATTTAAATTTAATGGAGTTATTGCCAACATGCCAAGTCCATGCAGTGTTTCTGGGTGAAATTCAAATTATCCTGGTGCGTTAAAAGGAAATAAATGAAGTGAATCAGTTTTTGACCTCCCAAAAGATGAAAACCTGAAAATTCAGACGCTAAAAACCGTTCCAAGAGCTAATTGGAACTTAATATTCTGTAGTTTCTGCTAATTATTTTGTCTCACGTGATGTTATTCGTGAGGATATTTTTCTTTTACCTGATGGCACTACAGAAACGAATTCTCACTAAGGTGGGACTTTTACAGCTGTGTCTTTTTCCAATTTGCCTGCTTACTTGTCAAAAATTCACAGTCCTTCATACTCGTAAATATGCAACCGGGGAGGACATTGAAAATGCGGAAGCAGAATGCAACGCTTGTTATATTTGAGATCTGAGAAAACTCATAATTGTGTGGAAATATATACTTGATAGAAGTTTGGGTGAGATCAGGTTAGATTACGTAAGTTTAGTTTATCAAAATATATCAAATAAATGTATATTACTTGAAGTCTCGTTCTGTTTTACAATTTAAAACGTTATAAGTGTGGTTGTAAAAAGCAAAGGACCATTTGCATTCGATTCGTCTCACATTCCTCGATCTAACGATATGAAGCACGACTAGTTTGTCGTGAGAAAGTAAAAGTCACCCTCACCCACCCTTAACACAATCTAATGTAAAAAATGACTTAGCCGATTACGCAATTTAGTTTACCAAAATCTACCACAAAAATACATATTACCCCAAGTTTCGTTTGTTTTTACTATTTATAACATTATTGGTGGTTGCAAAAACTGCATCCGATTCGCCTCTCAATCTCCGATCTAACGCTGTTAGTTTCACTTAGTATCAACTTATTTAAGGCATTTGAGTCGGTTCCAATACGTTATAATCAATTTTAATAGATTTGGTTAAGTTTGGTTAGTCGTCTAATCAAATTTCGGTTAATTTCTCTTAGTCGCAACTTTTTTTACTTATTTGAGACGGTCCCGTTACGTTATAATCAGTTTTAATAGATTTGGTTACTTTTGGTTAGTCGTCCAATCAACTTTCTGATAGTCTCCCTTAGTCTTATATTATTTTAGTCATATGAACCGCTTCCGATACGTTTTAGTTAATTTTAATGGATTTAGTTAGTTTGGGTTAGTCGTTCAATCAACTTTCGGTTAGTTTCACTTAGTCTCAAATTATTTAATTTTCATTCATTTGAGTCGGTTCCGATCCGTTATTATCAATTTTAATAGATTTGGTTAGTTTTGGTTAGTCGTCTAATCAACTTTCGGTTAATTTCTCTTAGTTTCAGCTTATTTTAGCCATTTGAACCGGTTACGATATGTTATAATCAATTTTAATAGATTTGGTTAGTCGTTTAATCAACTTTCGGTTAGTTCCACTTTATCTCCACAATTTATTTTACTTATTTGAGCCAAATCCGATATATTATAATCAATTTTCATAGATTTGATTAGTTCTGGTTAGTCGTCCAATCAACTTTCGGTTAGTTTTCCATAGTATTAACTTATTTTAGTTATTTGAACCTGTTCCGATACATCAAAATCAATTTTAATGGATTTGGTAAGTTTTGGTTAATCGTCAAGCAACTTCCGGAGAGTTGTTAGTCTCGAATTATTTTACTTATTTGAGCCGGTTCCGATACACCATAATAAATTTTAATATATTTGCTTAGAATAGGTTAAACGTCCAATCACCTTTCGGTTAGTTTCACTTAATCTCAACCTATTTTAGTCATCCGACGCGTTATAGCTAACTTTAATAGATTTGGTTATTTGGTCCAATCAAGTTTCGGTTAGTTTCACTCAATCTCAACTTAATTTAGTCACTTGAACCATTTCCGATAAGTTAAAAACAATTTTAAGAGATTGGGTTAGTTTCACTTAATATCAACTTATTTTAGTCATTTGAACTGGTTATGTTACGTTATAATAGCTTTGGTTATTCTTGGGTAATCGTTGAATAAAGTTTTGGATAGTTTCACTTAGTCTCAACTTATTTTAATTATTTGAGCTGGTTCCGATACGTTATAGTCAATATTATTAATAGATTTGGTTAGTCTGCTAAACAACTTTCGGTTAGATTCACATAAT
>JAEQML010070682.1:0-16631 GCA_016904865.1 Pissodes strobi | reverse complement strand
CTTACTAAATTTGATACGCCCAATTTATTGCAATAAAAATAAGTGGGACGTTCCATTTAAGATAACAAAATGACTCCGTGTAGCAAAAAACTGGGAAATCTGGCAACAATGCCGATATCATGGTTCAATTCCGCACGCCCGGAAACCCCCAGGTACCGAATTTTGTAAATGTAACTTTAACGGTTTTGAAGATTTTTAAGCATTCCGGTGCTTTTTACTAACCCTGTATAACACAAAAATTAGAGCCATGCCTTATTTGATGAGATTTTAACGATTTGCAGTCCTCCCTGTGTCTAGCCGCAATTTTACCTGCCCTGGTGACAAGAAAATAAGATCGAGCCCGTATGTACGTGCCCCCAGAATATAGAGTTAGGTAACGTTAAGATAATGAAAGTATAAATTTTGCGTAATTGAATCGGTTCTCACCTGGAATAGTACACATGGAAACATTGTTTTTGTCCATTTCTCCTTCAGATTGGATTTGTTAGATGACTTCGTGTGGATCACGTCATATTTACTTAAGAACTTTAGATCGTGATATTGGCTAAGCTTTGAGCTTTCAATTAATTATACTTGTAGATATATGGAAACGTCCCGTATTACCTGCATCGGCCATACGTAGTACGTCGTTCACGTGACACAACACATGTCTATATTTGCAGCTAGGAGAATATCCGCAGAGTCATGGCGAATTAAACCACGGAATATGAAATTTGTGACCCCTGCATCAGTCATACGTAGTACGTCGTTCACGGATCACAATTTTCTCCTTGACCAAACTTTCCACAGCTCTACGGATACTATTCCCAGCTAGATTTTGAAGTACATATATCCTCATGGCGACCCAGGCATCAGTCATACGTAGTACGTCGTTTACGAGACGCCACATAAAGGCATGTGTAAGGTCAGATAGATACTCGCGGAATCGCGGATCGTTAAACCAAGCACTATGAAATTTGTGACCCCCGCATCAGCCATTCGTAGTACGTTGTTCACGAACTCTCCACGATCCCGCAAGAATCTGCCAGACTCTCTAGTTACCTACGCTGTGATCCTTTCCGCGTCTCTCTTATATGCATTTAGTTGATTTATTCATGGCAATGATTTAAATTCGGATTATTTTTTGTTTCTTTCTTCAAATTAGGAATATAGAATTAGATAATAAGTAGCAAAATAAATTAGGCTTAAGAAAAATTATTTAAAATCAAAAAAATATGTGCAGGAGAGGGCTGGGTTATTTCACAACAGATTTTGTTACATTAATTTGAGTCAGTTTTTGTTCGTTTTACTAACACATGAAATGTAGCGCGCTTATTTGATTTAGTTTGGGTCGGCTGAAAGTCGAGTAAAAGAGTGATCACTTTGTCTTATTTTCAATAAGAGAAATGTGTAACCTTGACCGAGACCTCCGTGTCAGTGGGTCACTGTGTCATTATTTTCAAGTTTGAATTTCAGAGGTTTCTTTTTACCTGAGCAAGTAGTAATTTGCTTTAGTGGTTATACACAATTTTAAACTTAAAACTCGAACTTTGGGGGCTCACATGTGGTGGATCCTCAAAATTTCTTGGCCTTATCTCAACCAGAACCGCTTAAATTATTAGATACCCTCTTGAGGAAAAAATAATATTTGTAAGATGGACAACCTACAAATTATTGTCTTTGTCCATGTAAGTTGCAATGTAATGTAACTTAAAGTTTTTAATAATTTATATATAAAAATATTCATAAAATGATGATTGTATTTATTAAAAAATGTTCAGATTTTTGTCAAATTTTACAATTGAGAAGGGTTACTCGATGCAAAGACTTCATTTCTGGCACAAAAATATTGCTTATTGAATCAATATTAGGAACATTTAATCCATTTTTTATCACAAAATCGTTATAATATTTTGGAAAGAAAATAAAAAACCAAATAGACTAATAACAAAATTTGTCAAAAAAAATAATTTTTAAGGACTTACCTTATCTCAACTAGAACCTTAATCAAGACTTAGTGACTCAAAACAGTTACATCGTCCACCGTCAACTAAACCACCGAACATTAACAATGACTAGAAGGTTCACTCTAAGCCCCGCCACCAGCCTTTCCCTCCTTGCTCCGTAGTGGAACATGGAGAAATGCTGGTCTCGTCTAAAGTCTGGCGTCTCGCTTTTGTATATAAGCGCTACATCAAAAGGTGCCGACTGAGAGTGGACCTTCTAGTCTTGTTAATGTTCGGTAACTAAATTAACGCTTTACGTGTACAGACATCTGCGACACCAAAAATAAAAGCTACCTTTAGCTTTAAAAACTGGCTGTCTGGAACTTCCATTAAAAATATGTCAACTTGGTGCCCTGTTATTATCTTATATATTTCCTCTCTTCTATTTCTTTTTCAGCAGGGCAATTAACTTATGAAATTTGCTGATATCGATGTATTTTTTGCATTGAGCATGGTCTTCAGCATGGAATAATGTTCCCAAGGCGGTGAAGCAGCACAGCACCATCTTACAAATACCTCATATTGCGCTTCACATATTTTCGTTGATTTTGTCGCAAAATACTTCCTGATGCCTTTTCAGCTACCCTTTTCATATCAATACTTTCCATTTCAAGGATAATCCCAACATTAGTAACACTTATAACTTGTTTATTTATACTCTAACTAAGTGTTTCAAAATAGACTAATAAAATATTCAACTGGTTCTTGCATTAAATTGTGACATTAACATGTGGTTTTAAATGTCTACCTACATATTATCTAATTTTATTAATACTATTACGGGAAGTACAAAAATAATGTATATATACCGCGGGACTAAAATGCCTTAATCCCTTGAGTTGATGTGGCGAAACTCCATTCGCGGGATGAAATGAGTAATACACTATTTATGTATCATGTTTTATATATTGACTAGTTAATAATTTATTGTTTATGTATTATTGGCACATTTTAAATCTTGGAAGCAGCTATCACTATTTGCCCAATTACGACGTTTGAAACCAAATTTAAAATACAGTTCTAGAGAAAATTGGTGTTATTCTTAGGACAAAATTTGCCCATTCTCCTAATTTTGCTGTTACGTAAATATTTTAAATATATTCAAATATTCCAAAGAAAATTCAACATTATTTCATAAATCTGCATCGATTACTTTTCTCACTTAAATGTAGGTATCCAAAACTACAGTAAGTAGACGGTAGAATAACCTACCTTTTGTCTTAAAATACACAATGAAAATATATAATTTTTAAAACCAATTTCTGAACGCTTTCTTAAATTTTAGAGTAAATCAGATCATTTATGCCTAAAATAGATAATTTTAGGTTTATTAAGGCAACATGCTTTCTTATAGTTTAGTATATCATTAATTTGTTTAGATATATATTTCTGTGTAAAAACTTAACAAGTAATTTCAACTTATTACCATAGTCGACAATCAATCTTTTAGTCTTTTGTGCAAAGTTTTTCAGGGGATTTTAGCTAGATAAAATTTATGGCAGTCACCCATTCCTAAAATTTGTAGAAAGCTCGTGATAAAATTTACTAAACGAGTTCCCTGAATAGAAAAGTATAGAATCGGAACATAAATCTGCTTATGAAAAAGAGTAAAAAACTTTTTACGGTCGGTTGAAAATAGTGAGAAATAAATGGCGTATAAATTTCCAGCGTTATTAAGAGCTAAAAATTTATAATCGAGCAATGCGCCTCTCCAGGATTATTTTTCTTGCTGTAACAAAATAAATTGTCTGCAATTTTATGGAACGAGGTCTTTTTAATCTTTGCATATTTTGATACAACAGTGGAAATATATCAGTTAGCCTGGGCGATTCCAAAGTAGAAAATACTGAACACTAATGAAAAGATGTTCGTATTATAAAAATCATGCTAGATATTTCAATTAAAAAAAGTAATAATAAAGTGATGTTATATCCTGCTAGTTGTTGATAAGTTAATTTACCAAATCTAATAAGTTTGCAGAAGCTTATAAGTTTTAACATTGAGGCTGATATAGCGAAAATATTACTACCAGAGGAATAAACTCCGATTTTGTAATTACTAAACGTACGTGTTTGCATTATTATATTAAGTTTGATTTAGACAACCTGAGGAAGTATTGGTACTCTATACAGATTGTTTCAGAAAGATTATAAATAAATAAATAAACAAATAAATAAAAAGGACTTTATTTGACAAAATGGTATATATGGTTATACAAGGTTATACAACCCCCCTTCAGATAAATATACTTTTACAATATAAAATGGTTAAACACTGCACAAGTAAGTGCAATGTTATGCAAGAACCATTAAGTTAGATTTCCTCACACTCCGACGGAACACTTCCGGACTAGGGGACTCTCTAACACCAATAGCAAGTTCATTAAAGCGTTTTGCAGCGTTATAACTAAAAGAGCGTTGAAATTGGGCGGAGACATGCTTCGGAACACTATACATATTTTTTAAACGTATATTTCGGCGTCCGAGATTCGTATAAGCTTTTCAGAGAGATATGAGGGCTCTTGAAAGAAAATTATTTTAAATACTTTATTGAGAAATTTTATTCCAAAACTATCCTCGAAATTAAGTCAGCCAGAGTGGGAGAAGCTTGCAGATACGTGATCAAACGTCCGCAAATTATAACTAAAATGAATACAAACATTTTGCAATTTTTGAAGACTCAGTTTATCTTTCTGCAAAAGGGCTGGCCAGAAGATACTGTTGCAGTAAGATAGTTGCGACAAGTTCAAAGAATCAGTCAATCTCAATTTGATACGAGAATCAAATATATCTTTATGTAGATAAAGGATCGTTAATTTGCTATAAGTTTTTTAAATTAGATAGGAAAAATTACGTACAAACCTCAGATCCTTATCAATAAAGGCTTCAAGATTCTTACAAACGACCATAGGCTCTAAAATAAGCTCATTTAATGTAATGTTAAAATTCGGATGCGACATAATTTGTTGTCTATTCTTCCCAAAAACAATTAACTGTGTTTTGATTTCGTTTAAAACAAGACGATGGAGGTTGAAATGTTGCTAAGTGAGCATAAATCAGCACTGGCATTATCAATAGCGATATCCAACTCCGAGTATAGAAAGGATAAATGGAGATGAGTATCATCAGCATATTGGTGAGAAGAACAGTTATGAAGAATATTGCTGAAGTCGAAGGTACATAAAGAAAACATGATTGACTGCCCGATCTCCCAAAACAAAGAATTTCGACTTGGCTTTCATTAGGTCATGATCTAAGGTATCGAAGGCTTTGCTGTAATCCAATAAAATAAATTGGTATTTTTACCAGCATGTGATTATGCGTGAAAAATATCGTCAGTCACTTTTCAAGAGGGCTGTAGAAACCTGTCTGGGTAATTGGCAATATTTGATTCAGGTTTAAAAAAGTATTAAGTTGCTCATTTACAATTTTATCCAGAATTTTATATAAGGTTGATAAAATTCTAATAGGGCCATAGTCATTTAAGGTGCAAGGCTTAGAACTTTTAGGCACAGGAATGACAGTAGCATCCTTCCAAAGTTCAGGAAACTTGCCGTTCAATAAACGTTTATTAAAAATGTAAATAATGTGAAGTGTAAAAGTAGGAATTACATAGAAAAGCATCTTCAAACTAAGTCCATCGGCAACCTGTAGCATTTGATTTAAGTTTATAGATCATTCTTTATACGGCCTCAGATTGGACAGATTTTAAAATGAAATGGTTGTTATTGGCATCAAGAAAAGATTTAGATCGATAGTTTTCATTTATGAAAGCCTTATCAAACACAGCTAAGGGGCAATATTATTAAAATGATCATTAAAATCTGTTGCGTGGAAATTATTAAACATAGAATCATCCGTGGGCTTCCCGCTTCCGACATTCAAATATTTAAGCGTACGCCAGAAATGCCAGAAATTTTTTGGATCGGTACGAAATGCATGCTGTAGAAAGACTTCTTGAATTCTCAAATTGAAGCCAAGAATTCACAGATTTCAAGGATTTGTATTTTGATAAAGCTAATCTTTTCAGCTTTATCATGGTCATTTAGTTATGTTAGCTGTTTTAAAACGGGCATGTTTATTAAACAGAGTCAGTATATTCCGATTAAAAAACTCGACCATTTCGTCAACATCATCCAGCGTAAAGAGGCAGTCCAATATATTATATTTAGATCATGTTAAAAGTCGACGTAGTCAAAAGAAGAAAAATCTCTGTACGATTTAAAAAAAAGGTTTTGGTTTTAACCGTTGTTTGAGTAAAGGCAAACAACGGTTCTAACTTACATAATTTAACCTTGCAGTCAGTGGACCAAATAATGATCCGAGACATTGTAACGGCGCCCTTTACTTACTTTTTGCGACCTCCTGTATTTCGGTTTTCTCGGGCACCACCCCTTTGATATTTACAGCGACAAAGGGGATCGCTGTTCGCCTATCGGGTAGCCTTTAGACAGTGGAGAAACGGTTGTCCAAGGTTCGGTTTTTAAATGATCGGAATCGGTCCCTGGTAAATGAAACACTCCGTGTAAACAAAATAATGGTCGTGTTTATCCGACAGTAAGTATAAACCTAACTTTCTTATAGCTAAAAGTATTAGGCAACTTATTCTAAGCGACCCAACCCGGTAATACGTAAGAAAACTCAAAACGGTAGTAAAAGAATCGAAAACTAATCGCGCGGTAGACTGTAGCGGTGCGGAAGCCCCACGGTAAGTATGTTAGCAATTACGTTAAACGGTAGCGGTACGGAAGCCCTACTGTAAATATGGCAGTAAATACGGTAAACTGTAGCGGTACGGAAGCCCTACGGTAAATATGGCAGTAAACACGGTAAACGGTAGCGGTACGGAAGCCCTACGGTAAATATGGCAGTAAATACGGTAGCGATACGGAAGCCCTACGGTAAGTGCGGTAGTAGATACGGTGAACTGTAGCGGTCCGGAAGCCCTACGGTACGTGTGGCAGTAAATACGGCACGGAAGCCCTACGGTAAATACGGTATACGGTTCTCAATAGCTCCAGCTCTATGACACGGTCGGTTCAGCAGAACGGTTCCCTAACTCGGACGTGAAGCCTGGATGGACTTAGTTTCGAAGGTACCTTAGCCGGGATTACTCCACTTGCCAAGCCAGGATGGCCGGGATTACTCCGCTTGCCAATAGGGGAGCCGGGATTACTACGGGAGGAAGGCCGGGATTACTCCGCTTGCCAACCGGGATTGCCAAGCAGGAATGGCTGGGAGTACTCCACTTGCCAATAGGGATGGCCGGGATTACTCCACTTGCCAAGGCAGGATGGCCGGGATTACTCCGCTTGCCAATTGGGGAGCCGGGAATACTACGGTAGGCCGGGATTACTCCGCTTGCCAAGGCAGGACGGCCGGGATTACTCCACTTGCCAATAGGGAAAGGATCATGGACCAGGAATACGGTACGACGGATATTTACCTGCTCGGTCGGTCGGTCCTTCCCGGTTTGTCTGGAGCTGGCTCGGTGCTAGAATGCCTCTCGACTGCCGACTGACTCGACTCGAGAACCCCGGGTGGGTACTGCCAGTGTTGCCACATGACTTTGATTTAGGGTAACAGATCGATTGCTAAAAAGTAATAGATTTCTGAAAATTGTAATAGATTGCTGTTTCCGTGCCTTGCTACAAATGCATGGGGGCATAGAAATAGTCCTATTTCTATATGCATGGGGGCAATCCGTAATTTTCGCCATAAAAAATGTCATATTATATTTTGTAGATTTGTTAACATCTTCTTCGTCACGCTTTTTAGGCGTTCTTATTACGAATCTATATATAAATATATATAAAAATGGTACCTACAGAAATTAAAGTGTGTTACTATTTTTTACTTGTCCATATGAATAATCAATCAATGCAAAGATTCAAAACTAATAACCGCACTAGAAATCTAGAAAATTAACTTCGAGCACTTCCAAGTCGGATCGGGCAGGGGGAAGTCCATAAAGTGCCGACAATGTGATGCCGACAAACGATACAAATCGAAATGGATATATTCGAGGTTCAAGTTGGCATCTCGCTATCTCCTTCTTTACTTATGATTCAGTACGGGAGGGCAATATGGCAAACAGCAACACAAAGACCAGTTTGCCGGTAAACGGAACATAAGTGATTTAACAATTTTGGCATCGACTGGGTTTACACAGTAGTAGCAGGAAAGTGTTTGTGGTTGCGTTTATAAAAGTATCTTTAAAATAGAACATGTAGTTTTTGTAATTTGTGATAAATACTGAGTTTTATGAAAACATTAGTAATGGTAATAGATTCGACCGCTAAGGTAATAGAGTAATAGATGCTTGAAAATAGTAATAGATCTATTACAATTGTAATAGAACGGCAACACTGGGTACTGCCTGTTTAGCGCGATGCCGCCCGATTTTGTTAGCTCGACCCGTAGTGGGGATCGCCGCGATCGCGTCATCGGCCGGCCGATAGGTGGGGACCACACGCGCAGCGAGATGCGACGAAGATCGCGACGCTCTACTGGTACTGCACGAGAACTACGAAAAAAGTGAAAACCGATTTCCCGGCTTTTCGCGACGGAATATTTTCTAGAATTGAATTTAGCATATTTAAATTATATTTTATGAAAAAGAATGATGTTAATAGCACGTAAAATAAGAAAGTTAATCCGTAGTGCATCCTATTCCCCAAAAAATATAGTAACTTCGTTACAACATTATCAAATTCAGAACAATCTCAATATAGTGAAAAGAAGTTCGTATCACTGAGAGAGATAACGAATATTGAAATGTGAAAATTTCAACTAATTGTCTTGCATATTAACTACAATCAGCGCTCCTCCTACAAATGTTGATGTTATATAACAATAAAATAGAACAAAGTAAGATACGGTGTATTCGTAATGCATCCACAAAGCAGATAAAACACAAATAAAACAAACCACATTAGAAACAGTGGGTACATTTAGGAAATGCTTACCGATATATTATCTCTATGACATATACAAACAAAATACGATATCCAAATTATGTTCTCGAAAAAGGGAAAAAGGATAAAAAATAAGATAAATAATAAAATAATATTTATGGAAGGTAGGTATTACTTACAGTATATTTACTACTATTTCAGGAATATAAAATAAAAAAAAAACATGTTCGTGCCGCGAAAATAATGGGCACTTTCAGAAAGATAAGAAATGATTAGTTATCGCTAGGTAATCGGTCACGTGACGATGAGCGGTTTCGATCAGATCTTCTGAATGCCTTTTTATTCCAGTTTGTCTTTTGTTGACATACTTGACATTGTTGACTCGGCTCTGGGACACAAATCACTAATCGCCATTACTAATCGTATTTTTGAAGCCAATGTAAAAATGGCGTTCAATTGGTTATCGTTCGATTATTCATGGCACAATTTCAGCGCGTTCAGCATATGATTTCGCATCGATTACTAATCGATGTGCTCTTCTGAATACGCCCATTATATGCATAAATTAATACCTATCAGAGATAGTGCTATGGTTCTGCCTTGACTATAAATAAGCAGACAAGAAACAGCAAATAATGTTAAAAAATTGTGTTTCAAATATAGCATTCATTTTACATGCATAAATAAGTGCAAATATGAGTAATAGCGAGAATAGTAAAAACATATCCAGCAACTAAAGAAAGGTAAACTTCGAATGAAAATTAAAAGCTGCCACCGACATTAAGTGCGCGCTTATCTAGTCAGAAGTGTTAGGAAATTTTTATATCTGTAAACACGGGTCTCCAAACCTTTCGTTTTTGAGGTAAAAAATATTTTTTATATTGTGAACATGTACAGGGTGGCTCGATTTCGTGTCTATGTATGGGGAACTCGAAAACCGTAAGAGATACAGTGTCGGTCAAATTAAGGCAAAATTGCGCATTTAGGTGCCTAGCAATATGCCGTTTAGAAAGTTTTAAAATTGCGAGTATTTCCGGAGATATCCGGAAAAAACCGAAATTTTGAAAATTCGTTTTATTTTTTTCCTGGGCTTATTTAAAAATGGATTTCAAATTGAATTGCACTTTTGCATTGCCACTTTTTCCCCTCTATCGAATGATGGTATCCAGTTTGAAATGCGACGTTTTGTCTTCAAGGGATCATCATCAACTTTCTTTTTTTAAATACGAACTTTAATTTTTTTTATCGTTCTTCAGATGGTATTGGCGTTATTAATATGACTATGTATTTTTTTTTATTTTTTTCATTTTTTTTTTATTTTTATTATTATTTTTTTAATTATATATTTTGCTTTGGCGTAATTTTAAATAATTTAAGGTAGGTACTTTTAAAATTTTTATATTCTATAAAAATATTTTATTTTGTTTTTTGTATTAAGTGGAAAATTGGAGCGTATTAAAAATAAATAATAGTAAAATTATTTCTTACGAGAATATGGCCATGAACTATTACTCAAACAAGTTGCTTACTGCAAAGATAAAATATTCCCGAATTAAAAAATTTATTTAATAGAGAACTTCAAAAATGTATAATCATACTACGTGATACTATAGGAACTTTGATGGAAAAACACCTATTGGAATTTTGCTTATAAATAAAATGCACTAAGCAACTTGTTTGAGTAATAGTTCATGGCCATGTTCTCGTAAAATATAATTTTACTATTTTTAATTTTTAATACGGGCTCCAATTTTCCACTTAATGCAAAAAACAAATAAAATATTTTTATAGAATTTGAAAATTTCAAAAGCACCTACCTTAAGTTATTTAAAATCACGCCAAAGCAAAACATATAAAATAAAAATAATAAAAAAAATAATAAAAATAAAAAAAAATAAAAAATAAAAAGAAATAAAAACACACTCATGTTAATAACGCCAATACCATCTGAAAAACGATAAAAAAATTAAAGTTCGTATTTAAAAAAAGAAAGTTGATGGTGATCCCTTGAAGACGAAACGTCGGATTTCAAACTGGATACCATCATTGGATAGAGCGGAAAAAGTGGCAATGCAAAAGTGCAATTAGATTTGAAATCCGTTTTTAAATAAGCCCAGGAAAAAAATAAAACGATTTTTAAAGATTTCGGTTTTTTCCGGATATCTACGTAAATACTCGGAATTTTAAAACTTTCCAAGCGGCATATTGTTAGGCACTTAAATGCGCAATTTTGCCTTAATTTGACCGACACTGTATCTCTTACGGTTTTCGAGTTCCCCATACATAGACACGAATTCGAGCCACCCTGTACTTTAAACCTTTCTAAATATATTATTATAGATTATTGTTCCCAATTTTTCAAAATTTCACAAGTTAAACATATTTTTAGAAGTTCGACAAAAATGTGTTAATTCGGCCATTGGTTTTTGAAGTCATATTAAATAGGAATTTATCGAATCACTCAGCTCAGCTGCTTAGGTTTCAAGTGCAGGGTTATCCAACGAGGACTAGACAAGGCGATTTTTTGACTTTCCCTGTACTTCTATAAAAAAAGAAACTGAAATGGCCATCTTATGTAATTTCCTCCCGCGAATTCGGATATGTTCAGCAAAAAACAATTGAACATCAAATAAAAGTGGGTGACTTGATATTTTTTTAAATTTATTGGTATGCCATATTTTTAATGTGCTTATCCGATTTCGCATATAAATTTTGATCTAAGATAATAGATTTTTAATTCAAAAACGCCATTTTTCTTCAGTTTTAAATTCGGAAAATGTTCGTCTACCATACGATTAATACCTAATAGATGGATACCCGTTCCACCTGTTCAACCTTTAACCTGCTATAAAACGACCGTCAGTCAGACCAAATAATCAACTTTCAAATTTCGATACTATATTTTTTCCCAAATTAATTACAAATAATGAAAGATTCTTTGGGGTATAAAATTATATTATAAAAGTGGAGATAATGATTGACAAACACAAAGAATATTTTTTGAGAATTTCCAGAGACACATTTCAGTAGATACAATTCTCAGAATTAAGACCCTATTTGAAGAAAGCAAGAGGTTGAAAGATAAGCCAAGAAAGATATAAAGACAGAATAGAAGGAATCGAGCCATTGTTCAATATTTTACTATAAATCCGAAGAGTTCTATTCTGCAAGCGGTACGAGAAGTAAGGTATGGTTCAGGACCCCGGAGAGTAAGCTATGGAACAGTTCACAGAACTTTAAAAAGATGTGGTTTAAAGCCATATTGCATCCTTCCGTTCAATACTTAACACATCAAAAAGAAAATTCTTCATAAAAGTTTCACTTATGTCTTGACAAGGTAATAGAGCAATCCTTTATTTTTTGCTTGTAAACTAACAAAGATATCACAATGAAACATCCTGAGCATTTTCCAGACATCTCGTCATGTCGCTAACGCTTGGAACATCTCGTCGTGTTTCTAACGCTTGAGACATCTAGTCGTGTCGCGACCTTCACATTTACTCCCGGCGCGCGTTAAAAAAGAAACCAATATAACCTTAAAAAAATGAAAAGCATCTCTCGCCACTGAAGGGAATCGAATCCGGGCCGTCGTATCACAAGCACAGCGTCTAACCAGTGCACCACCAGGCTCGCTACAGCAATTCACCGAAAACTGAAAGTCTTTTGCCAAATATGTGTCAAAACTGAGCATGCGCGAAGCTTTGCAACGATATCCACGTTCACTTAGACTCTTCTCTTCCTTTGCGGCAACATTTTGTTGATTTGAATTAAATGCGATTGCAATATTATTTCCACAACTTAAGCCAATAAAATTGCTTTTTGAAAATTAACTGTAAGATACATGCTGCCAATTTTTTTTAATCTATTAAGCTTTTTCTCGTCAGTGTGATAGATTTTCTTGCAAAAAAAATAGAAAATCACAAAGCTAATTCAGCGGCTATTACCAGCTGAATTACCTTTGCGATTGCTGCACGTACCAGAATACAAATTTTGCTTCGGGAAATGTACTGCTAAAGTTCGCTACAGATAGGAAAGGTACCATCTCCCGGCATTATTTAGGTTTTTGTGTCATACCCAAATGGAGGTCAATAGCCTACACAGTACCATTAAGGGCAAACTAAAGAACAAGCAAATCTACGTTTCTTCTCTTTTCTTCGTTATGTTGCATCTGTTAGACCTGGAAAAAGCTCACAGAAGTTCATATTTACCAGAAGGTGGATTTATTACTAGATCAATGTGACTGATGCATGACTTTATCACAACTCATATAAAGAAGGGACCTTTTGAACTGCCACATCCTTATACTGCAAGAGCTTTAGAAAGTTATTCCACATGGATATTACAAGCTTCCGCATTCGAAAGACTGTATTGTATTGTTTTGAAGTTATTAACGTTTAGATATAGTTAGGGCAGTATTAAAATTAAAACAAAAAATACATTTTTTTGAAAGTCCTTTATTTTTTATTGCTTTACAACTAATATTGAAACATCGTATTCGTCAGCAATACAGATATTTATGTGTCTCCTATAAAATTAGTCTTTTGTCGCTTGCTAAGTTTCTGTAGCTCAACGAAACGATTTGGTAACAAATTTAATTTCTCCAAATAATTAACAATCCGCTTTTTCATTATTTTTTTCACAATTTTGGTCACACTCGAAATTAAGGATACCCGTCTGTAATTAGTTATGTATAGGGCCTGCTTTATCTCAGTTTAACTGCACCTAGTTATAAAATTGATGTCAACCGTCTAACATAAAATATTTTATTTGTGAACGGTTTTCTATATAAACATAGAAAGCAACCAAAATTATTCATGCAGGGTTGATTCCATCTATCTTTACTTAAGTTATTTTATTGTTTTTTTACATCCCTAGAATTGGTGGAGCAAAAAAATATCACATATTCTGGTTTTTAGCAACTGCTTAGTGAATGCACTTGATAGAAAAAGTTAAAGTTAATTTCACAAAATAGTGTGCCTTAAAAAATGTATGTTCCTTCTTTTTCAGAATAAGTTCTAAGTACGCGTTCGCTCACCGTCTCGATGTGACTATAGGCCTGTATTAAACTATTGATTTTTAATTCTTATCTAGAGACTGATAAGTTGGTAATATAAGTTTTGCTCTTGGAAACATAAAACTGGAAGGCCTGTATTTCAAAAGTTCATTTTTGGGCTGACGAAGCGTCAGATTCTAGTTACTATAAAGTAACCCCCATGGCTAGGTTCTTCGGACTATATCCTACATCAACACTACCATGGCAAAAGTTAAGTTTCATCACTAAGATCTGAGAAAAAAGTCTGAAAAAATTAGGTGTTAGTTCGTTGGTGCAGTTCTTTAACACGATAGGTATCAAGGTATCAACGAACTAACATCTATTTTTTCAGACTTTTTTCTTAGTCTTACCGAAAAGGGAAACTAACCCAAACTAAGCCATCTTCTTGGGAAGTCGCTCGCGTACAACCTGTTCCACAGAAAGGCAAGAAAATCACGCCCTCAAACTATCGCCCAATTGCCTTGCTTCCGATAATCTCCAAAGTCAAGGAACGTGTAGTCATTCAGCAACTACTCAAGTACCTCGAAACTAACAGAATAATTAGCAATAACGAATACCGCTTCCGCAAACAAAGATGGATGGGAGTTATAGTGGCCTACGTCACTCATATATGGAGTTGGGCAATTGAGAACTACGGATAATCTCGAGCGATTGCGTTGGATATTTCGAAGGCATGTGACGGAGTTTGGCATGACGGATTGCATTACTGTGGAACTAACTTTCAGAACATCTGTTTTCCCCTAATTATAACCTATAACTATTCAAGAACCGTGTGAATCAATATCTTCGCGCACACACCGCGTGCCATAGTGTGTATGCAGCTGTCATAAAAAAAAGGATAAAAGTGGCTTTTAAATGTATAATTAATAGCTAATTGCTCTATATATTTTAAATTAGGATAACTTGCCTGAATAAGGGCCGCTTTCAACAAATCGCTTGTTAATAAAAATACAACGTTTTTAATCAACGCGTAGAAAGCAATGTAATTATACCGTTTCCAGTTTCTGTTATTTCGGAATTAATATCCTAATTATTATGAGTTTGTTTACGACACTTGCTAATCAGGTATTTAACGTAAATATAATTGATTTTCCCCATAAATGCTGTAAAATGAGCGCACAATTCAGCTGTTAATTGCCGCATTTCATAGTCCAAATGCCATTGTATATATTTACTTTTATGTGAACAAATTTCCATAAATGATTTTTTTATAAATGAAACATTTTGGAATATTTCACGTTGAGGTCTGAAGAATTAAAATTATTTCACGCTTTAATTTTTTCGTGATGGATTTTTCATCGCCGATTTACGAGCAAGGTGTGTTATTTGGAAAATGGGTATTGTTGAACAAAATTGAATTTCAATGTAATTATTTTGTTTTTAATGATAATGGACGTTTAAATGTTGCAAATACAATGCGACAAAATAGCCTGGAAACTCCGAAAGAGGGATAATTCAAAAATGAAATAATTTCGTAAAAATCGTCGAACAGGTCTATTTTGTTTTAATTTTTTCTATAATCACATTCATATTAATATTTATTGTTGAAAGGCTCCTTACCTTACAGTGTCAATGCCTAAACTAATGGTAATTTTATAGTACCATACAAGGTGTTCCAAAAGTCATTACAAAAGTTTTAGGGGCGTATTTTTGAGGTCGAAATTAGACTTTTTTCCTATTAAGGTATTTCCTAAAATGTACCTTCTCCGGGCTTGAATTCTTTTGAAATGTGACTATATGTATGCATGATATTTGCAAGCCTCTGTTCCTTTAGTTTTTTGCGTAAATAAATAACATAAACCTATTTTTTTTTCTGGGAGGGGGAAACTGACGGAGTCTAAACTTTTGATGGTCGAAATTTTATGTTTGCGATGAAAAATTCTAGAATTAAACACCACCATCTAGTCTGACCGGCAAAAAAATTGTTTTTTTTTATGCAACCAAACGTTGCGAGAAAATCGCTGGTAAGGGAAAGAGAAGTATTGAAATTATGTTTAATCTATTTTGAGACAAAAAAATAAGGTTGCTTAAGGAACAGGGACTTGCACATTTTTAGATGATTTGATGCATAACTGTAGTCGTAGTCGTAGTTCAAAATAATCGAATTTTTTCGCACAAATTACGATGACTGCAGCTCGGAGAGGGTAGACTTTAGTGCACATAATTATAGAAAAAAAGTCTATTAAAACAAATGCTAAAGGATATGAAGGTATCGATCTAATGCTCTCTTACATAACTCCTCATTTAATACTTGCCTGCACATTGTTGGCATTCCCAGCAGCCTGAAAAAGTGCAAATATTATACCAGTATCAAGGTGGAAACCCTCGAAAGTGCTTTCCAGTATCGTCCTATAAGTATATTTCCTATAATGTTCACGGATCTTTAGAAAATGGTTTGTAATTTTCTTTGCAAAACTCAGATATAAAAATATCAGTTTCACATCCCAAACAGTCGATATGGCACCACTCTTTGCATAAAATGCATTAAATCCACTTATCTCATTTTCTATCCTCCAAAAACTTTCTATTGACATAGAAACAAGAGCATTATCCTCCTGTGGTTTGTCTACTGCAAGGTCCTCCACATCATCATCCTCCGAAGAATTGTCTGCGCTTTCATTATCTTTAGAAAATGGGTTTGGTCATTTATTCAAGGTTAGCAGCTCATGGACATCCT